>JARPMJ010006555.1:0-51434 GCA_033366665.1 Phoxinus dragarum
AACTGAAAAAAAGAAGGGGGGATGGAGAGGAGAAGAGAGAATGGCACAGTTCAAAACAGTTGGTAGCTGGTCTTTTGCTCATAGTTGGTTAGACCAAGGTCCCGTCCCAAATGCCACCTTCAGTACTTGCTGTTCTGCTCCAACACAACACTTTATGCTCGGTACACATTGTACAATTTTGGGCTGTCCCAGACGAAGGATGACCAATCGATAATTTCTGTGGTCATCATTACTCCTAAACGATGGTCCTACGTCGTACAATGAGAGAGGTTGAAAGACGGTCATTATTACAGTCTTGTGACCAAAGATAGCCTGCGATAATTTTCTGACAGTGTCAGAAATTAAGCATGATCATCTTACAGTGTGTTTGCTGCTACGACTTACGTCTACTGACTAACCAATAAAAATTCAACAAGAAATGGCATATTGATGTGACATGTCGCTCAAACTTAAACTCAAGCTCCATTAGCAAAATTGCCATGCTAACCACGTCCACGTCCATATTCTCCTCTTTTGCTTCCTTCTCTTTTTTTTTCAGAGAACATAAAAACCACAATTGCCAAAGTGCGATTTATCGTGCTCTATTTGTTTACCACTGGCACATGCTGATGACACTTTAATCTTCTATACTAACTTGCGTCATAGCTTACGATTCAATAGATGTCATTATCGTACATACTACCCAAGTTTATTAGATCCACGTCGTACAGTGCAATTTTTAATGATCTTATAGGATTGCCGAACTGGCACAAGCATTAGTGCAATACTGTTCAATAACCCCATGGAGACTGGTTAATCTTGAACACTCTTCTTAATCATAAAATGGCAAATGAGATACTTTATGGACATCATGGACTTGCACAAACAAAGGCTACAGTCCACGTGAAGTGTGCCATTTGGGACAAGGTCCATAGAACCCTAGAAGCTTAGACAAGGCGTTCTAGCATCTTTAATAAACTTGACCAAGATGGTCCACTAGGTTCACTACAGACCTACCAAGTCTAGCAGATCAACAACCTTAGCCAGCTAATAGCTGTAAATGGCCAACTGGAAACCTTGTTCACCTAACAGAAGCTTGTGACATCTGTATATTCCAGCTTAAATCGGCTATTTGAGCTAATGCAATGAGGTAATCACACCCAGGACTGAACAAACAACTGACTGGTGGCTTTCAGCAGATGAAATAACAAGGTGATCCTGATCAATATGAGAGAAAGCGGGAAAGAGACAGATAGATGCCTCCCAGACCACCATGCTCTCCCAAAGCCTTTGTAAACTCTTCACAGCAGCTGCCTTCGATATGGAGTGGCTTTTGTGTTCAGGTAAATGTTTGTATTTTGTCACACCAACAAACACATTTGAGGGATCGTGGTTTGCCTTAACACTACCCTGACCTCTGTCAAGATGGCTTTAACTGCCAACTCGCAGGGTGAAGGGTCTCATGGCTTTTGTATAGGATTTGTTAAAGAAGAACTCCTAGAGATCTTACTCTGCGGTTTAAATGTACTAATCACATTCAAGAAGCACTTACAGAGAGCAAACAACCACAACAGGGGGTCATGGGGTCACCTAGAAGTTTGTTGGTTTTGGTGATAAATGGATCATAATTTAGGAAATGTTTTTGCAGAGGATATAAAATATCTCAAGGCAACAAAGCCCGCATATGTGTAGATGCAATCAGACGGTCAGTTAAACTAGCAGGGAATAAACACTCCAAACTCATCTGGAGCTCAGATAACACATCATCTTAATGACTTCCTCCCAGACACATTTTACTGCCCCGAACAAGAAAAATACTCTCAGGTAGTTGGGTGAGGGTATGTTGGTACAGCAGTCCTCGTGTGGTGACTGAAATATAGACTCTTTTGCACACGCACACACACACATTCCTCCACCTGGTCTCTCTGCTGTTTATTTACTCTTCCTCTTAACGAGTTTTGTGATTCATAACCCACCGCTAATGACCGTTTTGGGGAGCAAATATTTACATATGAGACTACTGCAAAGCCATAATCGGTGCGTTAGAAGAATATGAGCTTGTGTCAAACAGGCGGTCAAGGTAAAGTGCAGGACAAGCTTAGCTACTTGAATGTATATGTTTTCAGTGTGTACAAAATGTAATGAATTTGCAAATCTGCAGTACGCCACTAAAACATTCTCAGTTGGTTGGCATATTGGTAACTGTTGGTTATTTGCTCTTTTTAAGATGTTTATCAGATGTTTATACACAAATATGCAGTGCTGTGTAGATTACTTACAAATTGTGATCTGTTACTGATTCCAAATTTCATTAATGTAATCATGTAATCAATAGAAAATCTAGAGAATCTGGTTACAAGCATTTTAAGTGATTTCTGAGAAAAGCTGTTGATATTTGAAATCAGCAAAAAAAAAAAAAAAAAAAAAAAAAAAACGCCCCTGCCCAAAAGGATCACACTGCTATCTTGATAGCCCCGTCCCCAAATTCATGAACACGCTCTGTAGCACTGGCCCCTCCCCCCTCATGAGCGGACACACCCCTTACTGCTGATTGGCTACAAGTGTGTTTTGGTGCTCGGTCCAATCCACTTTCAACAGCATTTCTTAGAAATCTCTTATTTTTTGGAATCTGATTATGTAATCCAGTTTAAAGTGATCACTTACTACCCTGCACTGCAAATATGATCATTAAAATGTCAGATTATGCACTTTGCGAACAACTCTGATTGACGATTAGCTGGTTTTCTTGTCTCTTTAAGCTAGTTAGGGTTGTCTGTTTGGATGGTTTTAGGGGTAATTTGGGCAGATGAGAGAAACCAAACCAGCTAAGAGTAACCCCCTGGTTTATTTTTAGCAGTGAACTTACAGTATGTTTTTGATGCGAATGTTTTATTTAGACACATCGGGTGTAGATTCATAAAATAAAAGAGGATGAGTGAAACAGAGATATAAAATTGAAGACAGACAACTGGAAATATTAGATGATTTCTTTAAGGTAAATGTGTTTTTATTTTTCATCCCTGGTCACTATCAACTCTTGGTTTGTTATTCCTGTTACTCTTAACAATCTTTTATTGTTTTCTTTATAGAAAAATATTTGTTAAATGTATACCAGGTGTTCCTAATGGATTTTACTTAGGATATTCTGGGGAAAATATTGTCCAGAACATGGCTGATGTTGACGTTATATGAATGAAGATGTTTAGAGGTCGCTGATCCATGTGTTTACTAGAGCGACATCTTTAGTTATCTTTACTACAGAAGCAATAATAAACAGTCATGTACCATAACAATGGATAGAGAGCTGCTATCAGATGGAGGGTTATCTCAGATCTCTGCTTTCTATCTGGCGCCAACAATCTCTGCCATCTACACAGAATGTCAGTTTCTGTTGAGACATCGACGATTTGATTTTTCAGCCATAAAGTGATATGTAAGAAGAGGTTTGGCCAATGCATGTTTGCTCATCTAAAAATGTAATGCACTAGTGTTAATATTATCTATTCGTGAAGAAGAGATACTTTGACACTCCTTTTATCTCAATCCCTTTATCTCAATCTCTTAATCAGATGTAAATAAGAGTCTTCTTCCACTTAGAACTGATTTTCGTTGGTGGAAAAATCCCATAGGCTAACATTGAAAAGGGACCCTACACATTTCTAAGGTTCATAACATCATTGAGACTTGAGGATAAAACCAGTGATGGGTTTATTATCATCATAGCAAAACTCAAAACACCCTACTAGCTGCCTAGCAACCACACATAACACCCTAGAAATGCCTTAGCAACCACTCAGAACACCCTACCAACACCTTAGCAACCGTCTGAACATTGCAAGTTTTGCATACTAGTTTTCCATCTAGATTTCCTCTGCCAATGTATGAAGTCATAAAATATTCCTGGTTGTTCTTGTGCAGTAACAAATGTGTCCGCCTGTTTAAACATTTAGATTTTAATCACCGAAACAGTTAGCAGTTACAAATTCACATCTGCGATTACTGCCAAGGTTGTGACATATGAACAGCTGCCCAATGCATGCGTCAAGCCACTCACAAACAGCAGCCAAACTCAGTAAAACTGACCCGCAATCTGTGTTACTTGACTTTGATGAATCATCTTCAATTTCCTGCATCTGGAAACTGAAATGCTCCACTGTGCCTTAAAGTAGAGTTGAGACCAGACCAAGACTAGACGCATCAAGAGCCAGATCCAGACCAGGTTTACATTTTAATGAGAGAAATTTCTGAAATCACTGTTTTCGCTGATGTGAGACGTTTCACTGATTAGAGAAAATCATCTAAACATTGTTTAAACAAAACTTTTTTTTGGACAATATCAAGTCTCCTTAATTCTCCTTAGCATTAACAAAATACTGATTCATTCAAAAACAGTTCATTGGGTTAAATAGACATTGTCTGAAACAAAAGGAAACTCATCAAATGCTTAAAAATCAAGTATTTATTAAGGACTATTCAACACCGTTTACAAGGAGGATCAAACGGATCAAAAGAAACAAATTCTGGGCTGTGGTTGTTAAGGGCGGATTTAAGAGTCTTGTCAGGTCTCTCTCTCTCTCTCTCTCTCTCTCTCTCTCTCTGTGATAATGGTTGGATTAAAGGCTTTGCCATTTTTCTCTTGTGTTTCTACACACAAATGATGAATGCTCTGAGCTCTGGACTCATGGACTTTATTGCCATTGGATATCTGGTAAAGCCTGTTCCTGTCGGAGCTGTCGCCTGATTACTCCATTAAAATGAGCTCTGGAAAACTTCCTTACCGTATTCTTTTTATTGTTTCTCAGAAATAGATTTGGACTTTAGAGTAGAGAATTAGAGTATATAGGAGTTACTATCTCAGTGAGGCTGATAGAGAGATGGAAACAGTCGTAATTGCAGATTATAAATCGTAGAAAATCAAATTATACTTTTGCCTCATCTTGAATGATAAACAGGTGGGATTTGTCACTTTATTGACCTAGTCATTACCTAAAAATGTTTTAATACGCACGCGTCAGGGAATGCAAATATAATAGAATCCCTTCTAACCCCTTCTCTTTCACTTTGTTTCCCTTTCTCCCTCTTTTTCCTTCAGAAGTACCACTTTACAGAGGCAGCGTCGCTCACTGAATTACCCAAATCCCTGATTTCTGCAAACAATACTTGGAGTCCCAGACTCCGGCCTGGATGTTGAGTTTGGAGCCCTCTGTGCCAAAAGAAAGACTCCCCTTCTCCTTTTCTTTATTCCGCACACAAACGTTAAGGCAACGTTCAGAGGCCGTTCTTACCAAGGGCACGTTCACAAAGCTGGACGAACTTCCAGAGGTTCGGCTTTGAGCCGTGAAGTGTGAAAGCGCATTCAGAGGAAGTTGTTCGCCTCAGACTATTCACACATCCACATTAACATGATTTCAAATAGAGAAGGTTGAAGGTCAAACTCAACCACCATTCTTTGTGCGAGTGCCCCCCTTTTCTGTTTAAAGCCATTGTGCGTAATAAATGGTTATTTCTTCCTTTACACGTTGAGAGATGTTTCGGGTTATTATTTAAATGTCACAAAGACGTTTGATTTATATTGGCTAGCTACACCCACATTAGAGTAACATGTTACAGGTTTCCTCAGAGGCGGCTACAAGATGGCGACCATTAATCTAACTTGTTTCTCTTTGTCCTGCTCACACACACGAGAAACACCCACTTACTTGTTGGAAATGATCTGCTAAATGAGTTCTGCTAAATGAGTTCAAGAAAGCCTAAGAAAAACAAAGGATTATGGGTAACACTGAAAAAATTTATACTATTAAGGCAAATCCGAAATTGTTTACTGATTCACAATTTGGCTATTAAGTTTCTAATGTTCCATTTTGTGGTCTAACATAATTGGGATTTACTCAAAATATGTAGGCCTACATTTGTGTGTAAAAATATTTGTAGTTGAAAACATTTTATATGATTGCGTTGCTTACTCTTCAGAAACATCTGAAATGTGACAAACAGAGGGAAATTTTTGTCGTTATTCACAGTAAACACCTCTACATTACAATATGCGAAAGTGTATATTAGATTTGAGAGATACTATGAAGTGGAAGATTTTTAGCGAATAAAAAAGATTATATGGGTATGGAACAATGTGAGAGTGAGAATTTTCTTTTTTGGGTGAACTGGCCCTTTAAGAGCTAACAACTTAACCCATCACAGCTCAGGCTTAGATCTGTTTCTTTGCTGACAGACTGCAATCTATAATTAAAGGGTGCGATTAAGACATGTCACATACTGTGTGTGTGTGTGTGTATGTAGCCGTGTAGAAAAAGAGAATCATTTGTCAGGGCAAAAGAGTTTAAATCCTACCATGTACCCTTTCACAGTACCCTCTCAGTCTGAGTTATGACCGCCCAGACCTCTTAGGGTCAATCTCTGGCACACACACTCACAGAGACGTGTCTGGCCTCCGGGTCAGGCTGCTTATCAAAGGCTCAGCCGCTGATTGGTCTATTTGCCAGCGATTTCAACCTTTCACCAACTCCTGCTTGTCTTGGATTTGTTGTAAGCGGCTGGTGAGAGTGAGAACTTAATGGAGCCGTTTATGTGAAAATGTATGCGTACTGTAGATATCTGACAACAGAGTGAAGACATAACTGGACACTTCATAAACATGAAAATGTTAGCAAATAATCGCGAATAAATTACGTAATGAGTCAATTGTACATTCTGCTTGGATTAGCATTAGCCGTTAGCGCTTTTGAGCCTTAATTAGCAGAAAATTAATTCCTGTGGTAATGTTAGCTGTAAAAATGTTACCAAAATATCACTGCTTAGCACCTCAGCGTCTTTCTAATCAAGTTTATGTTTTAGTGAAACACGTTCCGAGTTGAGGTGCATTGGATCTTTTTGGCAGCGAGTGTGAATATGTAATGAATATTTTTCCTCCTCTCAGTGAAACCTGACTCATATTTTCACAGCTGGTTTAATAATAACCCTGAGTGCTTCGTCAACTATGCAGCAATTTTTCTATTAAATGTCAATTATGTAAAAAGGCTTTCTGATTTCTGAGCTGCTATCTGTGAAACAGCTAGTCCTTACAAGTGTTTAACACAAAGAAAATAAACAAAACTGAAGACATTCCCGGAATAGACAGGAAGTTACATGTCATGCTGAAGTCAGTGTTTATCAAATCTACTTAGATATCTACAGTTTTTGGCAAGCCATACTCAAAGAATATTAGCTAGCTGAGCTATCAACTACTCTACAGAGACATTAGCTAAGCTACTCTGAAGAGAAAGTAGGCCTTACTTATCTTGCTGTCTTACAAGCTACATGATAAAATAGTAAAAAGTTAAAACTGTAAACATTTTGTAATATTTTAAAGTCAGTCTTTATCAAATCCACTTAGATATCTACAGTTTTTGGCAAGCTATATTCAAAAATATTAGCCGAGCTATCAACAACTCTACAGAGACATTCGCTAAGCTATCCTGAAGAGAAATTAGCTGGTTGCCTTACAAGATATACATGATAAGTTAAAATTATGTAATAAAATATATAATTACTCTGAGTCTTGAACGTTAAAGTTCACCCAAAAATTTTAATTATGTAATGTAACCTTGTTGTTCCAAACCTGTATGACTTACTTTCTTCAAAGCAAAAAAAAAAAAAAAAAAAGATATTGTGTAAAATGTTTTTTTGTCCATACAATAAATGTTCAATGTTTTTGTCCATACAATAAAAGTGATTTTCAAATGATCTTCCTTAGTGCTCCAAAGAGCAGAGAAAGTCATAAAGTTTTGGAACGATGTTGAAACAAAAAAAAACATTTGGTGTGGCTAACTAAAAAACAAACTTCTCAAATGGTGTGGTTGATTCAAGCTCAGCTGGCCTTTCTTAATATGCTCAGTATGACGAACATTAACAACTACATAAAAAAACAGCAAGTTGTCTAATGCACTCCTAGATTGTTTCAATGAAAGAACCCCTGCCTCATCTCTGCAGGCGTCTGCGGCCCGCCGCGTCTATCCTGGCATTTGATCTACAGTCACACGGTGTTGGTTTAAGCATACATCACTGCCACGGTTCTTCAACAGCGGATGCCTGTTGTTTCTGACCCGTCCTTTGGTTTATAGAGAAGGCCTGGTTCTGTTCGTTGAGCTCACACTGTTATCTCCTCCAAGGGTGGTACTAAAGCCCCAAATATGAGTGTGCGCTCCAAGTTGGAGGTCAATGAGCATAAACCTTCAACTTGTACAACACATACCCGCATGTTGGAGACATATGTGAGTCATTGAAAATTACAGGCACATTCTCATGACCAAAATCAACACACCTTTGGATGAAAGAGCTTTTACTAGATTGTACATGTTCTGGGTGGTTGCTAGGGTGTTGCTAATGTCTTCTGAGTATTTTTTTTATGTTGCTATGTGGTTGCTATGGTGTTTTGGATAATTTCCAAGCAAGGTGTTGCTCTGTGGTTACTAAGGTGCTCTGATGGGCTGTTAATCAGCTCGGCAATGACCCAGAACACCCTAGTAACCACATAGAAACACACTAACAACCCCTCAAAACACCTGGAAGCAACCGTAGTGTGCTGGTAGGGTGATCTGGATGGTTGCCTCAGTCTTGCTTTGCAGTTAATGACGTGTTTTGAGGCATTAGTGGTGCCTTATGTGGTTGCTACAGTGTTCTAGGTTTTTTCTATGGCGTTGTTCTACCATTACTAAGATTCTCTGAAGTGTTGCTGCTGGTGTGTGGTTATGTGGTTGCTAGGGTGTTGCCATGGTAATTAAGGTGTTCTATAACATGTAGTTATATGTGATTGCGAGGCTATTCTAGGTGATTGTCGTGGTGTTGGTATGTGGTTACTAATTTGCTCTTAGAACCTAATACATTTGGCAATCACCCAGAACACCCTAGCAACCACATAGCAACAAACTAACAACACCTGGGTAACCAACCACATAGAAGCAACTGTAGTGCGCTGCCAGGGTGTTGTTATACAGTTGATAGCTTTATAAGTGGTTATTAGTGTTTTGCTTTGTTGTTGTTATGGTGTTCTAGGTTATTGCTATGGTGTTGCTATGCAGCTACTAAGATTCTCTGAACTGTTGTTGCTGGTGAGTTGTTAGTTATGTGGTTCCTTACCAGGGTGTTGCAATGCTAACTAAAGTGTTCTGAGTGGTTGTTATGGTGTTGCTATGTAGTTGGTAAGGTGTCCTGAGTGGTTTTTAAGGTGTTTTAAAGGGTTGTTAGTATGTTGATATACTAGGGAATTACTTATTACCAACTCAAACAAAGTCAAAAGAGCCCAAATTTCTATATCCTGGTTTCTAGATTTAGTCCTTTCTTCGATGAAAGTATACAGGCTTTAAATCATAAATCCAATTGTTTTGCGAGCAATTTGATTGAAGGTAAGCACTATTTATGTCAAATAAAGCTAATCCTCAAAAATCTGTTTTTTAACGAGCCTTCTATGGTCAGAATTGGAGGTACTTGATTTATAACACCAATGGAGTGTGAAACGACCACCATCCACCAGTCTTAATCCAGAGCTTCGGTCATAAAAGCGACTGAGGGATGTTGAGAGGAAAAGCCAGAGAGTGAGTTTAAAAGGGCAAAACCCTAATCTTTAGAGACAGGACGTGTGTCACGGGCTTCCGTAGCTCCGCTTAGCTTTATTGTTGTTTATTGTTGGCTATAAACTCTTGATGATCTTTGGGCCTGTGCGTTCCTCATAAAATGTCATTTAGATCCCTTAGGAATGCAAGGAGTGGGTCAGCGTGTGTTTTTTTCCCTCCTCTCCGCTCGACCTGAAGGTAAGAAGACACCTTTCAGTAAGACAGCTTTACAACCCCCCGCCCTCATTCCTGAAAACCAGGCTTTAAGCTGTCTCATGGATTCCATTCCTGTTTATCCTAGCGGTATGTTAGCCTCCACTGATCCATAACCGGGAGAGAGAGCTTGTGCCGCATGTGCGCTTGAAGACAGCGTCAACTGGCTCAGATTGTTTACCTCCACGCATTGTTGGGCTACTTTGTGTGTTTGTCAGTGTCTGGTCTTGCTTGGCTGAATCAGAGGCCATTAGATGCAGTTTGGCTATCCCAGATAAATGTTTGTGATGCGGCTGGCGTTGAATGTGAACGGATTAAAGGAATATTCTAGGTTTAGTACAAGTTAAAGGGATAGTTCACCCCAAAATGTCATCATTTACTCACCGTCAAGTTGTTCCTGTATGAGTTTCTTTATATTTTCTCTATATTTTGAAGAATGTCGAAAACTAAACAGTTGATGGACCCCATTGACTTCCATAGTTTTTTCCCCCATACTATGGAAGTAAATTGGGTTTGGTCACCAATATTCTTAAAAATATCTTCTTTGTGTTCTGCAAAAAAATCAACAATATACTACAAACCGTAAACGCATAATATTCCTATAAAAGTGTTTTTATTCTTGAGATAATTCGGTAACGTCAAAAATATTGGGATGCATGAAGCCATGGAGCCCGTCCAACTTTCTCACTTTTTCTTTGCTTTTAGTGTCAGATCGAACATGAGTGCATGTCTTCAAATGTTTATATTATATAGTTAGACATCCAGCACTAGGTTTGATTGTAAAAGCTAATAGCGAGAGGGAATTTTCCTTGTTGCAGGAACGGAAAACAGGGAGTATGTCATCAGCAGGAGCTTAATGGTGATTTTATCTTGATAATTTGTCCGATATTGTGCAGGCAGGGAGTATGTCTGTGTGTTTTTACCCTCGTTCATCAATCTTTAGGGTCATATTGAAACAGTGTTGACGCATCAGATATAATAGAAACCGTAAGAAAAGCCCTCGCTTTTTGTTTGACTGTTACATGAGGGTTCACAGAAGAATACACATTCTTCAGCCTAAGTAAATGAAGTGTATATAAGCACTGCTGCCTATTTATGTTTAATGTAGTTTGTGACGCCATGGTTTCCCTGTGGGACACATAACCTCAAAACCCAGTCACTGGATACCTAGACAGCATTGTTGAGTTAACACGCGTAAATGAAAGACAATGATTCTGTTGGCTGCAGTTTACTAAAAATTGGCATTTGAATACATCTCTGTTCACTGATATTACAAAAGTAGGTAACACCAGTGACATCAACTGTCAGGTAATGCATCAAAGTGTAGATTAGGCTTTGAATAATGAGCTCAGTCAGAGTTCTGGAAATCTCATCCTGTAGGTTTAGAGTTTCAGTTTCCATTTGCATAAAGAAAGTTAAGAAAATCCCTTAATGAAAATTGTAAAGGTATTATCACTGAATGTTTTCTTAATTTAAGGGATTTGCATCCAGCTGCAGAGATTTACTTCAGTTAAACCTACAGTGTTGAAACTATTGCTGTCAAATCGATTAATCGTGATTCATCTCATCTAACATAAGTTTGTAAATATAAATTGTGTGAGTATTCATTCAAAATTTATTTTTGAATAATAATCTTTTCTAACAATATACATCTTTACTATTACTTTTTTTTTTAATCAATTTAACACAAAAATTCTAAATTCTAATAAAAAATGACTGACCCCAAACGTTTTAATGGTAGTTTATATTGTTACAAAAGATTTCTATTTAAAATAAATGCTGTTCATTTTTTTAAACTGTTTATTCATCAAAGAATCCTGATTTTTTTTTTTTTTTTAGGTTATAAAAAGTAGCACAACTGTTTCCAACATTGATAATAAATCCTCATATTAGACTGAAATCTGAAGGATCATGTGACACTGAAAACTGGAGTAATGATGCTGAAAATTCAGCTTTGCATCACAGGAATAAATTACATTTTTAAATTATATTACAATAGAGAACTAAAGTTTTTGGCGTCTTATAAAAAGAACATTATTGGCCACATGTGTAACAGCAACATTTGAACAATTTGAACATTTGATCCTTATTAGTGATGTTATCATTCACCTGTCATTCAGATTAAACATTTTAGGTTTAAATGGGATTATTTTTTTATTTTTTTTTCGTCTAATTTCCACTTCTATGGCTGGATGGAGAGCTGGCTTGAGGCTTTTGATTGGTCTACAACCCAGCTGAGACTTTTTACGTGATGTTTCCTACATCTAGTGCTGTAACTTAATAGAGGGCGATCCCTTGGGCTGTCAATCAGATGTAATGACCCTTCCATTAGAACTCACAGTGCGATTTAAAACAGAGAGTTCTGGAATACTCCAGACATGATGATGTCATCACCTCTCATCACAAGAGGTTTGCCGTGAGTGGTTACAGTGAAAGTACAGGTCATCACAAACATGCATTCAATTAATATATAATTTAGTGGATCTGTTTTGGTTTTTATCGTTTGTATGCTTAATTTGGTTTTACACGCGCGCTGACAGCTGCAACACGACAGATTGATTGATTGAAATCCAAATCTAATTTAACGGTTGGATGATTCCACAGGGAATCATACAACCATTGTTGGCCAAGTACTCAGAATGTGAAAAATGTTTCACATAGTAATATACTAATCACTTTATTACATTGCGCTTCATTTAGAATGTTTTGTTACAACACTCTCATGGCAATTCATAACTATTTTAATCTAATTATCATTTTATGTTTTCGCACGATCTGCTTATGCCCTATAGATATAGGTTTAGGGTTGGACCTTCATGCTTTTTTTTTTATATGAAATTGCCGACTCGTAATAGTTTTCTCATGAGATTAGGTTGGATTCCATATACATGCTATAAATTAAATGTAGTAATTTTTCATTTAATACAAATTTGTGTAAAACCTTTGCGCTTAAATAATGACTGAAAAAAGTGATAACCGTGGGCTCTATTGTGGCAAATTGCATTAGGAGACAGCATTGTGTTTGTGAAGACCGCATGTTTTGAAAATGTTCGTTTATCTGTTTGTTCTAAACATACATCATTTGCATTCTGTGTACTGCTCGTATACTATATACTGCAGAAATACTATGAGTATTATGTTAATGTCACATTACTTTATTCCATTGCCTTTAGCATGTTTGGTCTCAAAGCACTCATGGCAATTTGCAACTATTTTAGCGCATTTGTGGCTAATTCGATTGATTTTGTGCAATCTCATTCATACTGTACGTTTTCTTACGATTTGCTTATGCCGTCGCTGAATGTTAGGTCTAGGAGTGGACTTTCATGCGTAGTTTTTTTTTTTTTCAATCTTACATTTTCGGTACAAATTACATCATACAAATTCATATGAAAATTGCTAACAATAGCTATGTTTTCTCATGAGATCAGGTTGGGTTCCATTTACATTTGGAAATAAAATGTTATTTTGCATTTAATACAAATTTGCATAAAACATTTGCGAATAAATAAGTGATAATCATGAAAATAGTGGCCTCTACTACTGTAGCGCATTGCATTGTGGGAGACAGTATTTTTCGTGGTTTGCTCTGTTGTATACTGCACACGTGCAATAGTGTTGTCAAAAGCGCAATGTATACAGGGTTGTCAAAAATATAGATTCTCTCCGACAGTTCACTCACTCGTCTCATTTGCTCTGGATGAATATTGTTGCTGTTATAGGGCTTGAATTTCACCATGGGATTGCACGTACTGCTCATAATTGTACTCATTCACACATATTTTCTGCTCACACTCAAACTGCGCGCACATAAAGCCGCCTCTCAGTACTAAATTGAGTTCCCTATCAAGGGAACTCCCGCTGCGTTTACGCAATGGGAACACTTCCAAGTGTCTCGTCATGAAGCACATGTATAATCAATCCAATGAATGAGCGGGACGTCAGGTGACGTCATAGACCAGGAAACTATAAATCACCCCTGAACGCAGAGCGTGACAGCTTCTGTTTCTTCAGCGAAGCGCTCTCTGTATTTGTCCTTTGTCTGATTTATTGTTGTCTGTTACACACACTCA
This sequence comes from Phoxinus dragarum, assembly GCA_033366665.1. Classification (NCBI taxonomy): domain Eukaryota; kingdom Metazoa; phylum Chordata; class Actinopteri; order Cypriniformes; family Leuciscidae; genus Phoxinus; species Phoxinus dragarum. Next base: position 13,868 of record JARPMJ010006555.1, read on the forward strand.
ATATATATATATATTATGGCGAGCAAGCAAGATTTCAAGCGTTGTGTTGTTCCCTGCCCTCGTTACATCACGGGTGGGGACACACATCAGCTTTGTGTTGCTTGTTTGGGAGTGGAGCTTGCCCAGTCAGTTCTCGAGGGAGCTGACTGTGAGCATTGCGAGCTGCTGTCCGTGAGGACGCTCCGCTCTCGCCGGGCGTTCTTTGAGGAGGACGGTTCGGTCCGCGCTCCCCGAGGTACGGGTCCCGCTGCTGCCCGAGGCACAGCGGCGAAACGTATCTTGGGGTTCGCAGATGGATCTAGCAGCGGGGTTTGAGACGGGCACCGCCCTATCTCAGCCTTTACCTGCTGGATCCAGTGTCTCTGCCCAGGGGGAAGCCCGCCCTGCGGTTTCTTCTCCCCGGGTTGAGGCACCAATGCCGCAGCTATCCAGTTCCGAGGAATTGGACGCTGTCAGTGTTGATACAGGGGATTATGAGTTTTCGCCAGCTTATACCTCTGGTGATGAGGAGCTTATGGAGGTTTTATCTCGCGCTGTAGCTAAATTAAATATTGACTGGCCAGCCGATGATTTTGAATGTGATTCTAAAAAGAGTTTACTAGATGATCGCTATTTTCCATCTAGATCACAGCCTCCCCGTCGGGAACTCCCGTTTTTTCCCGATCTCCACACTGAGGTGTCGAAATCGTGGAATAAACCGGTATCTTTCAGAGTTTTTAATCCCCAAACATCTATTTATAGTAATGTTAAAGGTATTAAAGATTTTGGTTATGTGACAATGCCTCAGGCTGAAGAGACGCTTGCGAGCTATCTCTCTCCCGAGTCAGCGTCATCACTGAAAGCCCCGACGTTACCCACTAAACCATTAAAAGCTACATCATCGTTTGTGGGTAAAGCGTTTTCGGCAGCAGGTCAGGCAGCAGTGTGCTTGCATACAATGTCTATTTTGCAAGCTTATCAAGCCGACCTGCTGAGGGATATCGATCAAAGTGAGGAAGTTAGTGCTGACGCAATTCGAGAATTGCGTCGCGCGACAGATTTATCTCTCCGTGCCACCAAGGAGACGGCCAAATCAGTGGGCCAGTCTATGGCAGCCCTGGTGGCCACAGAGCGCCATTTATGGTTAAATCTTTCTGAAATCAAAGATAAAGATAGATCTGTTCTTCTGGACGCCCCGCTTTCTCCTACAAGTCTGTTCGGCGATGCTATAAATTGTGTCGTTGATAGGTTTCAAGAAACAAAAAAGCAATCTGCAGCGTTCCAGAAGTTTCTTCCTCGCCGATCTGATGCCCCCGAGACTGCTTTTCGTAAAATCATTAAATCAGAGCAGCCTCGGCCGTCTACGAGCTCCTCACAGCACAGAGTGCAACAGAAACGTAGCGTCGCCGCTCGGGCTCCTCCACAACCTGGGGGGTCTGGGTGGCGGTCGCAGGCCAGGCCATCTGGTGATAGGCAAGATCTGAGGACTGTCATATCTAAGAAGGCTTGGTCTAAGAAGAAGAAGTCCTGACGCCTATGGTGTCAAACTTCTGAGGGTGGTCCCCTCCGGGGAGGGACGGTTTCGAGAAATCGTTCCTCCTCGGCGCCCTTTGGGGGGCGACTTTCTGAGGAAAGTCGCAGCGCTGTCACAACAGTTGTTCCCTGCCGGTTCGCCGTTACAGGGCACCGTAGTGTCAGCGTCCCCATACGATCCTCCGAGGAGGGTCGTGGAGCGGTCAGTTCGGTTGTTCCCTGCCGGTTCGCCGTTTCAGGGCGCCGAAGTGACTGTTCAACCAAATCCAGAGGCCAGTCTCGAGAGACTGGTTCCCTTAGCGGAATTTCTGGCAGCGTGGAAACTTCTGCCAAATATTTCTCAGTGGGTCCTGCGTATAGTAGAAAAGGGTTACAGAATTCAGTTCGGTTTTCGTCCACCCAGATTTCTAGGGGTCCTCTCCACAGTAGTGGACCCAGAACAGGCTCTGGTCATGGAGCAGGAAGTACTGACACTTCTTCAAAAGGGAGCTATAGAGAAGGTTTCTCCTACCAGCAGAGAGTCAGGGTTTTACAGCCGTTACTTCATCGTTCCGAAGAAGGATAGAGGGTTGCGTCCGATTCTAGACCTGCGTCAAAAAAAAAAAAAAAGAAAAAAAAAAAAAAAGAAAGAAAGTGTGTCTATCCATCCTCATCACAGGAAGTTCCTGAGGTTTGCTTTCGGGGGCGAAGCATACCAATATCGGGTTCTTCCGTTCGGCCTAGGATTATCACCCCGCACATTTACAAAATGCGTGGATGCAGCTCTGGCTCCTCTGAGACTCCAGGGCATTCGCGTATTAAATTACATCGACGACTGGTTGATTCTAGCTCAATCCGAGCAGTTGGCAGTTCGGCGTCGAGATGTCGTTCTGTCTCATATAAAGTTGTTGGAGTTACGGTTAAACGCCAAGAAAAGTGTGCTCCTCCCAGCTCAGAGGACCACTTATCTAGGGGTGGTGTGGGATTCGACAGCCATGCAAGCACGATTGTCTCCAGCACGTATCTCTGCGATTCTCACAGCCGTAAAAAGAGTAAAACTAGGCCAGTCACACACTGTGAAACAGTTTCAGAGATTGTTGGGTCTCATGGCAGCTGCGTCCAACGTGATAACTTTTGGCCTTCTGTACATGAGACCCCTGCAGTGGTGGCTCAGGACCAAGGGGTTTTCTCCGAGGGGAAATCCTTTCCGCATGATCAAGGTCACGCGGCGCTGCCTACGTGCCTTGGTCATGTGGAAGAAGCCTTGGTTCCTCGCCCAGGGCCCCCAGTGTTGGGGGCTTCTTGTCGACGCTTAACGCTATCGACGGATGCATCCCTCACAGGATGGGGGGCGGTCATGAGTGGCCGCTCGGCGACGGGTCTTTGGCAGGACCATCAGCTCTCTTGGCACATAAATCGGCTAGAAATGATGGCGGTATTTCATGCTCTCAAATACTTCCTGCCGGACCTGAGAGGCCACCATGTGCTTGTCCGGTCAGACAACATGTCGGTGGTTTCTTACATCAACCATCAGGGGGGTCTGAGGTCTCGTATACTGTGCAAACTGGCTCATCAGATCCTCCTATGGGCCCAAGGGAAATTGCTGTCTCTCAGGGCAGTTTATATTCCAGGGCATCTGAATGTGGGTGCAGATATCCTGTCGAGGCAGGGGCTGAGGCCCGGGGAGTGGAGACTTCACCCCGAAGTGGTGGAGCTCCTATGGGAGAACTTTGGTCGAGCAGAGATCGATCTTTTTGCATCGTACGATACAACCCATTGTCCGCTGTGGTTCTCCCTCACTCATCCAGCTCCTCTCGGACTGGATGCCATGGTACAGGTGTGGCCGAGGTCACACCTGTACGCCTTCCCCCCGGTATCAATGCTCCCGGGAGTTCTGGAGAGGGTTCGCCGGGAAGGGGCTCATCTATTGTTAGTAGCCCCGTATTGGCCGGCCCGAGTTTGGTTATCGGATCTAGTGTCTCTTCTGGACGGCTCTCCATTGGAGATTCCTGTCAGGAGGGACCTGCTGTCCCAAGCAAGGGGCACAATATTTCACCCTCACCCAGAGTTGTGGAGACTGTGGGCTTGGCCTCTGAGGGGGCCCAGCTCATAGAATCTGGTCTCTCGACTGAGGTCGTGGAGACCATCCTGCAATCCAGAGCTCCCCTCCACGAGAAAACTTTATGCTTTGAAATGGAAATTATTCTCTACCTGGTGTGGAGAACGTAATTTGGATTCTGTTAACTGCCCGGTTGGTACAGTTCTCGATTTCCTTCAAGACCGTTTCTCTGCTGGATTATCTCCTTCCACCTTAAAGGTGTACGTAGCAGCTATATCGGCATATCTCACCCCTCTGGGGGCTACTTCTCTGGGGAGAGATCCTTTGGTTAACCGTTTTCCTCCATGGCACATTGAGGCTGAGGCCTGCACTGCACTCTAGAGCACCGGCTTGGGATTTGGCCATTGTACTTGAGGGTCTGGCCCTGGCTCCCTTCGAGCCTATTGAAGAGGTTTCAGAAAAAGTTCCTTACACTAAAAACTTTATTCCTTCTTGCCATTTCTTCAATTAAGAGAATTGGAGATTTGCAGGCCCTGTCGGTTGCTCCAACATGCCTAGAATTTGCACCTGGTATGGTTAAGGCATTTCTTCACCCTAGGCCGGATTTCATTCCTAAAATACTGACTAATGTTGCAGGCCCAATTGTGCTGCAGGCCTTCTGTCCTCCACCTTTTAATACCCCAGATCAGGAAAGACTAAATCTGTTGTGTCCAGTTCGGGCTTTGGATGCCTACGTTCACAGAGCTGCCCTGTGGCGTAGATCAGAGCAGTTATTTGTCTGCTTTCGGTTCAACCAAGAAGGGTTGCCCTGCATCGAAACAGGTTAATGAGCAAGTGGGTAGTCGAGGCTATCTCACTTGCTTATCAAGCGGTCGGACAGCCTTCACCTTTGGCTGTCCGTGCTCATTCTACAAGGAGTATGGCTGCCTCTAACGGCTTTGATTTCGGGAGTTTCCCTTCATGACGTTTGTAATGCGGCAGGCTGGTCCTCACCGCATACATTTGTCAAATTTTATGATTTAGACCTCTCCACTCCGGGGCCGAGGTTGCTCGCTTCTTAGTGTGCGCAGGACTCACACAGAACAGGCACTTGTAATTATGGCGTAGTGGGTATGGGGTTCCCATTGCGTAAACGCAGCGGGAGTTCCCTTGATAGGGAACGTCTCTGGTTACGTATGTAACCTTAGTTCCCTGAGAGGGAACGAAACGCTGCGTTCGCCTGCCATACTTCCTGCATGCCCTGATCGACTTGCTTCAGGTTTTTCAGAAGCTGTCACGCTCTGCGTTCAGGGGTGATTTATAGTTTCCTGGGTCTATGACGTCACCTGACGTCCCGCTCATTCATTGGATTGATTATACATGTGCTTCATGACGACACACTTGGAAGTGTTCCCATTGCGTAAACGCAGCGTTTCGTTCCCTCTCAGGGAACTAAGGTTACATACGTAACCAGAGACGATTTTTTATCAAAAGTAGTCTATTTTTTTTATATTTTTTTTAGGACCCTTTAACCGGAAATAAGTTCAATAGGTCAGATATGGCCATATATGGCTCATGAAGCATCAGAATGAGTCAATGAGTATGTATAGAAAAATCAAGATGAGGACTCTTTGGCCAAAAATATGTTCAGTAGGTCAAATATGGAATTCTGAATGGCTGATTTAACATCAAAAGGAGTCTCTAAGTTTATATAGTTTAAAACCAATTAAGGACCCTTTGACCAGAAATAAGTTCAATCCGTCAAGATATGGACTTCTAAATGGACTTCAATATGGCTAATGAAGCATCAGAAGTTGTCTATGAGTATGTATGGAAAGTTCAAGATTGAGGATTTTTTGGTCAGAAATATTTTCCTTGGGTCAAATATGGACTTCTGTATGGCTAATATAACATCACAACAAGTCAATCATTATGAATAGCAAGTTAATGTTCAGGTAACTCTTTGGCCAGGAATATGTCCATTAAGTCAAAAAGTGACCTCTGTATACAGAGTTCAAAGACTCTGTATGGCAGATTTTTCATCAAAAGTAGTCTATGATTTTATTTTTTTTAATTTTTTTTAGGACCCTTTTACCGGAAATAAGTTCAATAGGTCAGATATGGCCATATATGGCTTATGAAGCATCAGAATGAGTCAATGAGTATGTATAGAAAAATCAAGATGAGGACTCTTTGGCCAAAAATATGTTCAGTAGGTCAGATATGGAATTCTGAATGGCTGATTTAACATCAGGAGTCTCTAAGTTTATATAGTTTAAAACCAATTAGGACCCTTTAACCAGAAATAAGTTCAATCGTCAAGATATGGTCTTCTAAATGGACTTAAATATGGCTAAAGTAGCATCAGAAGTTGTCTATGAGTATGTATGGAAAGTTCAAGATTGAGGATTTTTTGGCCAGAAATATTTTCCTTGGGTCAAATATGGACTTCTGTATGGCTAATATAACATCACAAGTCAATCTTTACGAATAGCAAGTTAATGTTCAGGTACTCTTTGGCCAGGAATATGACCATTAAGTCAAAAAGTGACCTCTGTATACAGAATTCAAAGACTCTGTATGGCAGATTTTTTATCAAAAGTAGTCTATTTTTTTTTATTAATTTTTTTAGGACCCTTTAACCGGAAATAAAAGTTCAATGACCTGATATGTATATCTATTGGACTTATGAAGCATCAGTAGGAGTCTTTCAGTGTGTATAGAAACTTCAAGATTGAGGACTCTTTGGCCAGAAATATGTTCAGTAGGTCAAATATGGAATTCTAAATGGCTGATTTAACATCAAAAGGAGTCTCTAAGTTTATATAATTTAAAACCAATTAAGGACCCTTTGACCAGAAATAAGTTCAATTCGTCAAGATATGGACTTCTAAATGGACTTCAATATGGCTAATGAAGCATCAGAAGTTGTCCATGAGTATGTATGGAAAGTTCAAGATTGAGGATTTTTTTGGCCAGAAATATTTTCCTTGGGTCAAATATGGACTTCTGTATGGCTAATATAAAACCACAACGTCAATCTTTACGAATAGCAAGTTAATGTTCAGGTACTCTTTGGCCAGGAATATGACCATTAAGTCAAAAAGTGACCTCTGTATACAGAATTCAAAGACCCTGTATGGCAGATTTTTTATCAAAAGTAGTCTATTTTATTTTTATTTTTTTTTTAGTCCCTTTAACCGGAAATAAGTTCAATAGGTCAGATATGGCCATATACGGCTTATGGAGCATCAGAATGAGTCAATGAGTATGTATAGAAAAATCAAGATGAGGACTCTTTGGCCAAAAATAATATTATGTTCAGTAGGTCAAATATGGAATTCTGAATGGCTGATTTAACATCAGGAGTCTCTAAGTTTATATAGTTTAAAACCAATTAGGACCCTTTGACCAGAAATAAGTTCAATGGCCTGATATGTATATCTATTGGACTTATGAAGCATCAGTAGGAGTCTTTCAGTGTGTATAGAAACTTCAAGATTGAGGACTCTTTGGCCAGAAATATGTTCAGTAGGTCAAATATGGAATTCTAAATGGCTGATTTAACATCAAAAGGAGTCTCTAAGTTTATATAATTTAAAACCAATTAAGGACCCTTTGACCAGAAATAAGTTCAATTCGTCAAGATATGGACTTCTAAATGGACTTCAATATGGCTAATGAAGCATCAGAAGTTGTCTTTGAGTATGTATGGAAAGTTCAAGATTGAGGATTTTTTGGCCAGAAATATTTTCCTTGGGTCAAATATGGACTTCTGTATGGCTAATATAACATCACAACAAGTCAATCTTTACGAATAGCAAGTTAATGTTCAGGTACTCTTTGGCCAGGAATATGTCCATTAAGTCAAAATGTGACCTCCGTATACAGAGTTCAAAAACTCTGTATGGCAGATTTTTTATCAAAAGTAGTCTATTTTTTTTTTTTTTTTTTTTTAGGACCCTTTAACCGGAAATAAGTTCAATAGGTCAGATATGGCCATATATGGCTTATGGAGCATCATAATGAGTCAATGAGTATGTATAGAAAAATCAAGATGAGGACTCTTTGGCCAAAAATATGTTCAGTAGGTCAAATATGGAATTCTGAATGGCTGATTTAACATCAGGAGTCTCTAAGTTTATATAGTTTAAAACCAATTAGGACCCTTTGACCAGAAATAAGTTCAATCCGTCAAGATATGGACTTCTAAATGGACTTAAATATGGCTAATGAAGCATCAGAAGTTGTTTTATGAGTATGTATGGAAAGTTCAAGATTGAGGATTTTTTGGCCAGAAATATTTTCCTTGGGTCAAATATGGACTTCTGTATGGCTAATATAACATCACAACAAGTCAATCTTTATGAATAGCAAGTTAATGTTCAGGTAACTCTTTGGCCAGGAATATGTCCATTAAGTCAAAAAGTGACCTCTGTATACAGAGTTCAAAGACTCTGTATGGCAGATTTTTCATCAAAAGTAGTCTATATATTTTTTTATTTTTTTTAGGACCCTTTAAACCGGAAATAAGTTCAATAGGTCAGATATGGCCATATATGGCTTATGAAGCATCAGAATGAGTCAATGAGTATGTATAGAAAAATCAAGATGAGGACTCTTTGGCCAAAAATATGTTCAGTAGGTCAAATATGGAATTCTGAATGGCTGATTTAACATCAAAACGAGTCTCTAAGTTTATATAGTTTAAAACCAATTAAGGACCCTTTGACCAGAAATAAGTTCAATCCGTCAAGATATGTTCTTCTAAATGGACTTCAATATGGCTAATGAAGCATCAGAAGTTGTCTATGAGTATGTATGGAAAGTTCAAGATTGAGGATTTTTTTGGCCAGAAATATTTTCCTTGGGTCAAATATGGACTTCTGTATGGCTAATATAACATCACAACAAGTCAATCTTTATGAATAGCAAGTTAATGTTCAGGTAACTCTTTGACTTTTATTGTTATTCTTCAATGCACAACTCATGAGCTTATAAGCAAACGATGCAACAGCAGATTGCATTGCAAATATCTTTAATGCACTGTTGAATTAGTTAGTTCTAGAATGCATTGCAAAGAAACAAAGTGCATGATACTTTTATTGTTATTCTTCAATGCACAACGCTTGAGCTCATGAACAAACGATGCAACAGCAGATTGCATTGCAAATATATTTAATGCACTGTTGAATGAGTTAGTTCTTGAATGCATAGGCAACAAAGTGCATGATACTTTTATTGTTATTCTTTCAATGCACACCACTTGAGCTTATAAGCAAACGATAGAACAGGAGATTGCATTGCAAATATCTTTAATGCACTTTTGAATGAGTTAGTTCTTGAATGCATTGCAAAACAACAAAGTGCATGATACTTTTATTGATATTCTTCAATGCACAGCGCTTGAGCGTATAAGCAAGCGATGCAACAGTAGATTGCATTGCAAATATCTTTAATGCACTGTTGAATGAGTTAGTTCTTGAATGCATTGAAAGTCAACAAAGTGCATGATACTTTTATTGTTATTCTTCAATGCACAACGCTTGAGCGTATAAGCAAAAGATACAACCGCGGATTGCATTGCAAATATCTTTAATGCACTGTTGAATTAATTAGTTCTTGAATGCATTGCAAAGAAACAAAGTGCATGATACTTTTATTGTTATTGCACAGCTTAATCGTATGTGTAAAGCGATGCAACAGCAGATTGCATTGCAAATATCTTCAATGCACTGCTGAAAGAGTTAGTTCTTGAATGCATTTCAAGGCAACAAAGTGCATGATACTTTTATTGTTATTCTTCAATGCACAACGCTTGAGCTTATAAGCAAACGATGCAACCGCAGATTGCATTGCAAATATATCTTATGCACTGTTGAATGAGTTAGTTCTTGAATGCATTGCAAGGCAAAAAAAGTGCATGATACTTTTATTTTTATTCTTCAATGCACAATGCTTGAGCTTATAAGAAAACGATGCAACAGCAGATTGCATTGCAAATGTCTTCAGTGCACTTTGGCCTGAGTTAGTTCTTGAATGCAACGAAGTGCATTTTACTTTTATTGTTATTCTTAAATGCACATCGCTTGAGCTCATAAGCAAACTATGCAACAGCAGATTGCATCGCAAATATCTTTAATGCACTGTTGAATGAGTTCGTTCTTGAATGCATTGCAAAGAAACAAAGTGCATGATACTTTTATTGTTATTCTTCAATGCACAACGCTTGAGCTTATAAGCAAACGATGCAACCGCAATTGCATTGCAAATATCTTTAATGCACTGTTGAATGAGTTAGTTCTTGAATGCATTGAAACGCAAAAAAAGTGCATGATACTTTTATTGTTATTCTTCAATGCACAACGCTTGAGCTCATGAACAAACGATGCAACAGCAGATTGCATTGCAAATATATTTAATGCACTGTTGAATGAGTTAGTTCTTGAATGCATTGAAAGGCAACAAAGTGCATGATACTTTTATTGTTATTCTTAAATGCACACCACTTGAGCTTATAAGCAAACGATAGAACAGGAGATTGCATTGCAAATATCTTTAATGCACTTTTGAATGAGTTAGTTCTTGAATGCATTGCAAAACAACAAAGTGCATGATACTTTTATTGATATTCTTCAATGCACAGCGCTTGAGCGAATAAGCAAGCGATGCAACAGTAGATTGCATTGCAAATATCTTTAATGCACTGTTTAATGAGTTAGTTTTTGAATGCATAGGCAACAAAGTGCATGATACTTTTATTGTTATTCTTCAAAGCACAACGCTTCAGGTAAAGCAAGCGATGCAACAGTAGATTGCATTGCAAATATCTTTAATGCACTGTTGAATGAGTTAGTTCTTGAATGCATTGAAAGGCAACAAAGTGCATGATACTTTTATTGTTATTCTTCAATGCACAACGGTAGAGCTTATAAGCAAACAATGCAACAGCAGATTGCATTGCAAATATCTTTAATGCACTGTTGAATGAGTTAGTTCTTGAATGCATTGAAAGGCAACAAAGTGCATGATACTTTTATTGTTATTCTTCAATGCACAACGGTTGAGCTTATAAGCAAACGATGCAACAGCAGATTGCATTGCAAATATCTTTAATGCACTGTTGAATGAGTTAGTTCTTGAATGCATTGAAAGGCAACAAAGTGCATGATACTTTTATTGTTATTCTTCAATGCATGATACTTTTATTGTTATTCTTCAATGCACAACACATGAGCTTATAAGCAAACGATGCAACAGCAGATTGCATTGCAAATATCTTTAATGCACTGTTGAATTAGTTAGTTCTTGAATGCATTGCAAGGCAAAAAAAGTGCATGATACTTTTATTGTTATTCTTCACTGCACAACGCTTGAGCTTATAAGCAAACGATGCAACTGCAGATTGCATTGCAAATATATTTTATGCACTGTTGAATGAGTTAGTTCTTGAATGCATTGCAAGGCAAAAAAAGTGCATGATACTTTTATTGTTATTCTTCAATGCACAATGCTTGAGCTTATAAGCAAACGATGCAACAGCGGATTGCATTGCAAATGTCTTCAGTGCACTTTGGCCTGAGTTAGTTCTTGAATGCAACGAAGTGCATTTTACTTTTATTGTTATTCTTCAATGCACATCGCTTGAGCTCATAAGCAAACTATGCAACAGCAGATTGCATCGCAAATATCTTTAATGCACTGTTGAATGAGTTAGTTCTTGAATGCATTGCAAAGAAACAAAGTGCATGATACTTTTATTGTTATTCTTCAATGCACAACGCTTGAGCTTATAAGCAAACGATGCAACCGCAATTGCATTGCAAATATCTTTAATGCACTGTTGAATGAGTTAGTTCTTGAATGCACTGCAAGGCAAAAAAAAGTGCATGATACTTTTATTGTTATTCTTCAATGCACAACGCTTGAGCTCATGAACAAAAGATGCAACAGCAGATTGCATTGCAAATATCTTTAATGCACTGTTGAATTAATTAGTTCTTGAATGCATTGCAAAGAAACAAAGTGCATGATACTTTTATTGTTATTCTTCAATGCACAACGGTAGAGCTTATAAGCAAACGATGCAACAGCAGATTGCATTGCAAATATCTTTAATGCACTGTTGAATGAGTTAGTTCTTGAATGCATTGAAAGGCAACAAAGTGCATGATACTTTTATTGTTATTCTTCAATGCACAACGGTTGAGCTTATAAGCAAACGATGCAACAGCAGATTGCATTGCAAATATCTTTAATGCACTGTTGAATGAGTTAGTTCTTGAATGCATTGAAAGGCAACAAAGTGCATGATACTTTTATTGTTATTCTTCAATGCACAACGCATGAGCTTATAAGCAAACGATGCAACAGCAGATTGCATTACAAATATCTTTAATGCACTGTTGAATTAGTTAGTTCTTGAATGCATTGCAAGGCAAAAAAAGTGCATGATACTTTTATTATTATTCTTCACTGCACAACGCTTGAGCTTATAAGCAAACGATGCAACTGCAGATTGCTTTGCAAATATATTTTATGCACTGTTGAATGAGTTAGTTCTTGAATGCATTGCAAGGCAAAAAAGTGCATGATACTTTTATTGTTATTCTTCAATGCACAATGCTTGAGCTTATAAGCAAACGATGCAACAGCAAATTGCATTGCAAATGTCTTTAATGCACTTTTGAATGAGTTAGTTCTTGAATGCATTGCAAAACAACAAAGTGCATGATACTTTTATTGATATTCTCAATGCACAGCGCTTGAGCGAATAAGCAAGCGATGCAACAGTAGATTGCATTGCAAATATCTTTAATGCACTGTTTAATGAGTTAGTTTTTGAATGCATAGGCAACAAAGTGCATGATACTTTTATTGTTATTCTTCAAAGCACAACGCTTCAGCGTAAAGCAAGCGATGCAACAGTAGATTGCATTGCAAATATCTTTAATGCACTGTTGAATGAGTTAGTTCTTGAATGCATTGAAAGGCAACAAAGTGCATGATACTTTTATTGTTATTCTTCAATGCACAACGGTTGAGCTTATAAGCAAACGATGCAACAGCAGATTGCATTGCAAATATCTTTAATGCACTGTTGAATGAGTTAGTTCTTGAATGCATTGAAAGGCAACAAAGTGCATGATACTTTTATTGTTATTCTTCAATGCACAACGGTTGAGCTTATAAGCAAACGATGCAACAGCAGATTGCATTGCAAATATCTTTAATGCACTGTTGAATGAGTTAGTTCTTGAATGCATTGAAAGGCAACAAAGTGCATGATACTTTTATTGTTATTCTTCAATGCACAACGCATGAGCTTATAAGCAAACGATGCAACAGCAGATTGCATTGCAAATATCTTTAATGCACTGTTGAATTAGTTAGTTCTTGAATGCATTGAAAGGCAAAAAAAGTGCATGATACTTTTATTGTTATTCTTCACTGCACAACGCTTGAGCTTATAAGCAAACGATGCAACTGCAGATTGCATTGCAAATATATTTTATGCACTGTTGAATGAGTTAGTTCTTGAATGCATTGCAAGGCAAAAAAAGTGCATGATACTTTTATTGTTATTCTTCAATGCACAATGCTTGAGCTTATAAGCAAACGATGCAACAGCAGATTGCATTGCAAATGTCTTCAGTGCACTTTGGCCTGAGTTAGTTCTTGAATGCAACGAAGTGCATTTTACATTTATTGTTATTCTTCAATGCACATCGCTTGAGCTCATAAGCAAACTATGCAACAGCAGATTGCATCGCAAATATCTTTAATGCACTGTTGAATGAGTTAGTTCTTGAATGCATTGCAAAGAAACAAAGTGCATGATACTTTTATTGTTATTCTTCAATGCACAACGCTTGAGCTTATAAGCAAACGATGCAACCGCAATTGCATTGCAAATATCTTTAATGCACTGTTGAATGAGTTAGTTCTTGAATGCACTGCAAGGCAAAAAAAAGTGCATGATACTTTTATTGTTATTCTTCAATGCACAACGCTTGAGCTCATGAACAAAAGATGCAACAGCAGATTGCATTGCAAATATCTTTAATGCACTGTTGAATGAGTTAGGTCTTGAATGCATAGGCAACAAAGTGCATGATACTTTTATTGTTATTCTTCAATGCACACCACTTGAGCTTATAAGCAAACGATAGAACAGGAGATTGCATTGCAAATATCTTTAATGCACTTTTGAATGAGTTAGTTCTTGAATGCATTGCAAAACAACAAAGTGCATGATACTTTTATTGATATTCTTCAATGCACAGCGCTTGAGCGTATAAGCAAGCGATGCAACAGTAGATTGCATTGCAAATATCTTTAATGCACTGTTGAATGAGTTAGTTCTTGAATGCATTGAAAGTCAACAAAGTGCATGATACTTTTATTGTTATTCTTCAATGCACAACGCTTGAGCGTATAAGCAAAAGATACAACCGCGGATTGCATTGCAAATATCTTTAATGCACTGTTGAATTAATTAGTTCTTGAATGCATTGCAAAGAAACAAAGTGCATGATACTTTTATTGTTATTGCACAGCTTAATCGTATGTGTAAAGCGATGCAACAGCAGATTGCATTGCAAATATCTTCAATGCACTGCTGAATGAGTTAGTTCTTGAATGCATTTCAAGGCAACAAAGTGCATGATACTTTTATTGTTATTCTTCAATGCACAACGCTTGAGCGTATAAGCAAAACGATGCAACAGCTGAATGCATTGCAAATATCTTTTATGCACTGTTGAATGAGTTAGTTATTGAATGCATTGCAAGGCAAAAAAAGTGCATGATACTTTTATTGATATTCTTCATTGCACAGCGCTTGAGCTTATAAGCAAGCGATGCAACAGCAGATTGCATAGCAAATATCTTCAATGCACTGTTGAATGAGTTAGTTATTGAATGCATTGCAAGGCAACAAAGTGCATGATACTTTTATTGTTATTCTTCAAAGCACAACGCTTGAGCGTAAAAGCAAGCGATGCAACAGAAGATTGCATTGCAAATATCTTTGATGCACTGTTGAATGAGTTAGTTCTTGAATGCATTGAAAGGCAACAAAGTGCATGATACTTTTATTGTTATTCTTCAATGCACAACGGTTGAGCTTATAAGCAAACGATGCAACAGCAGATTGCATTGCAAATGTCTTCAGTGCACTTTGGCCTGAGTTATTTCTTGAATGCAACAAAGTGCATTTTACTTTTATTGTTATTCTTAAATGCACATCGCTTGAGCTCATAAGCAAACTATGCAACAGCAGATTGCATCGCAAATATCTTTAATGCACTGTTGAATGAGTTCGTTCTTGAATGCATTGCAAAGAAACAAAGTGCATGATACTTTTATTGTTATTCTTCAATGCACAACGCTTGAGCTTATAAGCAAACGATGCAACCGCAATTGCATTGCAAATATCTTTAATGCACTGTTGAATGAGTTAGTTCTTGAATGCATTGAAACGCAAAAAAAGTGCATGATACTTTTATTGTTATTCTTCAATGCACAACGCTTGAGCTCATGAACAAACGATGCAACAGCAGATTGCATTGCAAATATATTTAATGCACTGTTGAATGAGTTAGTTCTTGAATGCATTGAAAGGCAACAAAGTGCATGATACTTTTATTGTTAGTCTTAAATGCACACCACTTGAGCTTATAAGCAAACGATAGAACAGGAGATTGCATTGCAAATATCTTTAATGCACTTTTGAATGAGTTAGTTCTTGAATGCTTTGCAAAACAACAAAGTGCATGATACTTTTATTGATATTCTTCAATGCACAGCGCTTGAGCGAATAAGCAAGCGATGCAACAGTAGATTGCATTGCAAATATCTTTAATGCACTGTTTAATGAGTTAGTTTTTGAATGCATAGGCAACAAAGTGCATGATACTTTTATTGTTATTCTTCAAAGCACAACGCTTCAGCGTAAAGCAAGCGATGCAACAGTAGATTGCATTGCAAATATCTTTAATGCACTGTTGAATGAGTTAGTTCTTGAATGCATTGAAAGGCAACAAAGTGCATGATACTTTTATTGTTATTCTTCAATGCACAACGGTAGAGCTTATAAGCAAACGATGCAACAGCAGATTGCATTGCAAATATCTTTAATGCACTGTTGAATGAGTTAGTTCTTGAATGCATTGAAAGGCAACAAAGTGCATGATACTTTTATTGTTATTCTTCAATGCACAACGCATGAGCTTATAAGCAAACGATGCAACAGCAGATTACATTGCAAATATCTTTAATGCACTGTTGAATTAGTTAGTTCTTGAATGCATTGCAAGGCAAAAAAAAGTGCATGATACTTTTATTGTTATTCTTCACTGCACAACGCTTGAGCTTATAAGCAAACGATGCAACTGCAGATTGCTTTGCAAATATATTTTATGCACTGTTGAATGAGTTAGTTCTTGAATGCATTGCAAGGCAAAAAAAGTGCATGATACTTTTATTGTTATTCTTCAATGCACAATGCTTGAGCTTATAAGCAAACGATGCAACAGCAGATTGCATTGCAAATGTCTTCAGTGCACTTTGGCCTGAGTTAGTTCTTGAATGCAACGAAGTGCATTTTACTTTTATTGTTATTCTTCAATGCACATCGCTTGAGCTCATAAGCAAACTATGCAACAGCAGATTGCATCGCAAATATCTTTAATGCACTGTTTAATGAGTTAGTTTTTGAATGCATAGCCAACAAAGTGCATGATACTTTTATTGTTATTCTTCAAAGCACAACGCTTGAGCTCATGAACAAAAGATGCAACAGCAGATTGCATTCCAAATATCTTTAATGCACTGTTGAATGAGTTAGGTCTTGAATGCATAGGCAACAAAGTGCATGATACTTTTATTGTTATTCTTCAATGCACACCACTTGAGCTTATAAGCAAACGATAGAACAGGAGATTGCATTGCAAATATCTTTAATGCACTTTTGAATGAGTTAGTTCTTGAATGCATTGCAAAACAACAAAGTGCATGATACTTTTATTGATATTCTTCAATGCACAGCACTTGAGCTTATAAGCAAGCGATGCAACAGTAGATTGCATTGCAAATATCTTTAATGCACTGTTGAATGAGTTAGTTCTTGAATGCATTGAAAGTCAACAAAGTGCATGATACTTTTATTGTTATTCTTCAATGCACAACGCTTGAGCGTATAAGCAAAAGATACAACCGCGGATTGCATTGCAAATATCTTTAATGCACTGTTGAATTAATTAGTTCTTGAATGCATTGCAAAGAAACAAAGTGCATGATACTTTTATTGTTATTGCACAGCTTAATCGTATGTGTAAAGCGATGCAACAGCAGATTGCATTGCAAATATCTTCAATGCACTGCTGAAAGAGTTAGTTCTTGAATGCATTTCAAGGCAACAAAGTGCATGATACTTTTATTGTTATTCTTCAATGCACAACGCTTGAGCTTATAAGCAAACGATGCAACCGCAGATTGCATTGCAAATATATCTTATGCACTGTTGAATGAGTTAGTTCTTGAATGCATTGCAAGGCAAAAAAAGTGCATGATACTTTTATTTTTATTCTTCAATGCACAATGCTTGAGCTTATAAGAAAACGATGCAACAGCAGATTGCATTGCAAATGTCTTCAGTGCACTTTGGCCTGAGTTATTTCTTGAATGCAACGAAGTGCATTTTACTTTTATTGTTATTCTTAAATGCACATCGCTTGAGCTCATAAGCAAACTATGCAAACAGCAGATTGCATCGCAAATATCTTTAATGCACTGTTGAATGAGTTCGTTCTTGAATGCATTGCAAAGAAACAAAGTGCATGATACTTTTATTGTTATTCTTCAATGCACAACGCTTGAGCTTATAAGCAAACGATGCAACCGCAATTGCATTGCAAATATCTTTAATGCACTGTTGAATGAGTTAGTTCTTGAATGCATTGAAACGCAAAAAAAGTGCATGATACTTTTATTGTTATTCTTCAATGCACAACGCTTGAGCTCATGAACAAACGATGCAACAGCAGATTGCATTGCAAATATATTTAATGCACTGTTGAATGAGTTAGTTCTTGAATGCATTGAAAGGCAACAAAGTGCATGATACTTTTATTGTTATTCTTCAATGCACAACGCTTGAGCGTATAAGCAAAACGATGCAACAGCTGAATGCATTGCAAATATCTTTTATGCACTGTTGAATGAGTTAGTTATTGAATGCATTGCAAGGCAAAAAAAGTGCATGATACTTTTATTGTTATTCTTCAAAGCACAACGCTTGAGCGTAAAAGCAAGCGATGCAACAGAAGATTGCATTGCAAATATCTTTGATGCACTGTTGAATGAGTTAGTTCTTGAATGCATTGAAAGGCAACAAAGTGCATGATACTTTTATTGTTATTCTTCAATGCACAACGGTTGAGCTTATAAGCAAACGATGCAACAGCAGATTGCATTGCAAATGTCTTCAGTGCACTTTGGCCTGAGTTATTTCTTGAATGCAACGAAGTGCATTTTACTTTTATTGTTATTCTTAAATGCACATCGCTTGAGCTCATAAGCAAACTATGCAAACAGCAGATTGCATCGCAAATATCTTTAATGCACTGTTGAATGAGTTCGTTCTTGAATGCATTGCAAAGAAACAAAGTGCATGATACTTTTATTGTTATTCTTCAATGCACAACGCTTGAGCTTATGAGCAAACGATGCAACCGCAATTGCATTGCAAATATCTTTAATGCACTGTTGAATGAGTTAGTTCTTGAATGCATTGAAACGCAAAAAAAGTGCATGATACTTTTATTGTTATTCTTCAATGCACAACGCTTGAGCTCATGAACAAACGATGCAACAGCAGATTGCATTGCAAATATATTTAATGCACTGTTGAATGAGTTAGTTCTTGAATGCATTGAAAGGCAACAAAGTGCATGATACTTTTATTGTTATTCTTAAATGCACACCACTTGAGCTTATAAGCAAACGATAGAACAGGAGATTGCATTGCAAATATCTTTAATGCACTTTTGAATGAGTTAATTCTTGAATGCATTGCAAAACAACAAAGTGCATGATACTTTTATTGATATTCTTCAATGCACAGCGCTTGAGCGAATAAGCAAGCGATGCAACAGTAGATTGCATTGCAAATATCTTTAATGCACTGTTGAATGAGTTAGTTCTTGAATGCATTGAAAGGCAACAAAGTGCATGATACTTTTATTATTATTCTTCAATGCACAACGCTTGAGCGTGTAAGCAAACGATACAACCGCAAATTGCATTGCAAAGATCTTTAATGCACTGTTGAATGAATTAGTTCTTGAATGCATTGCAAAGAAACAAAGTGCATGATACTTTTATTGTTATTCTTCAATGCACAACGGTTGAGCTTATAAGCAAACGATGCAACAGCAGATTGCATTGCAAATATCTTTAATGCACTGTTGAATGAGTTAGTTCTTGAATGCATTGAAAGGCAACAAAGTGCATGATACTTTTATTGTTATTCTTCAATGCACAACGCATGAGCTTATAAGCAAACGATGCAACAGCAGATTACATTGCAAATATCTTTAATGCACTGTTGAATTAGTTAGTTCTTGAATGCATTGCAAGGCAAAAAAAGTGCATGATACTTTTATTGTTATTCTTCACTGCACAACGCTTGAGCTTATAAGCAAACGATGCAACTGCAGATTGCTTTGCAAATATATTTTATGCACTGTTGAATGAGTTAGTTCTTGAATGCATTGCAAGGCAAAAAAAGTGCATGATACTTTTATTGTTATTCTTCAATGCACAATGCTTGAGCGTATAAGCAAGCGATGCAACAGTAGATTGCATTGCAAATGTCTTCAGTGCACTTTGGCCTGAGTTAGTTCTTGAATGCAACGAAGTGCATTTTACTTTTATTGTTATTCTTCAATGCACATCGCTTGAGCTCATAAGCAAACTATGCAACAGCAGATTGCATCGCAAATATCTTTAATGCACTGTTTAATGAGTTAGTTTTTGAATGCATAGGCAACAAAGTGCATGATACTTTTATTGTTATTCTTCAAAGCACAACGCTTGAGCTCATGAACAAAAGATGCAACAGCAGATTGCATTGCAAATATCTTTAATGCACTGTTGAATGAGTTAGGTCTTGAATGCATAGGCAACAAAGTGCATGATACTTTTATTGTTATTCTTCAATGCACACCACTTGAGCTTATAAGCAAACGATAGAACAGGAGATTGCATTGCAAATATCTTTAATGCACTTTTGAATGAGTTAGTTCTTGAATGCATTGCAAAACAACAAAGTGCATGATACTTTTATTGATATTCTTCAATGCACAGCGCTTGAGCGTATAAGCAAGCGATGCAACAGTAGATTGCATTGCAAATATCTTTAATGCACTGTTGAATGAGTTAGTTCTTGAATGCATTGAAAGTCAACAAAGTGCATGATACTTTTATTGTTATTCTTCAATGCACAACGCTTGAGCGTATAAGCAAAAGATACAACCGCGGATTGCATTGCAAATATCTTTAATGCACTGTTGAATTAATTAGTTCTTGAATGCATTGCAAAGAAACAAAGTGAATGATACTTTTATTGTTATTGCACAGCTTAATCGTATGTGTAAAGCGATGCAACAGCAGATTGCATTGCAAATATCTTCAATGCACTGCTGAAAGAGTTAGTTCTTGAATGCATTTCAAGGCAACAAAGTGCATGATACTTTTATTGTTATTCTTCAATGCACAACGCTTGAGCTTATAAGCAAACGATGCAACCGCAGATTGCATTGCAAATATATCTTATGCACTGTTGAATGAGTTAGTTCTTGAATGCATTGCAAGGCAAAAAAAGTGCATGATACTTTTATTTTTATTCTTCAATGCACAATGCTTGAGCTTATAAGAAAACGATGCAACAGCAGATTGCATTGCAAATGTCTTCAGTGCACTTTGGCCTGAGTTAGTTCTTGAATGCAACGAAGTGCATTTTACTTTTATTGTTATTCTTAAATGCACATCGCTTGAGCTCATAAGCAAACTATGCAACAGCAGATTGCATCGCAAATATCTTTAATGCACTGTTGAATGAATTCGTTCTTGAATGCATTGCAAAGAAACAAAGTGCATGATACTTTTATTGTTATTCTTCAATGCACAACGCTTGAGCTTATGAGCAAACGATGCAACCGCAATTGCATTGCAAATATCTTTAATGCACTGTTGAATGAGTTAGTTCTTGAATGCATTGAAACGCAAAAAAAGTGCATGATACTTTTATTGTTATTCTTCAATGCACAACGCTTGAGCTCATGAACAACGATGCAACAGCAGATTGCATTGCAAATATATTTAATGCACTGTTGAATGAGTTAGTTCTTGAATGCATTGAAAGGCAACAAAGTGCATGATACTTTTATTGTTATTCTTAAATGCACACCACTTGAGCTTATAAGCAAACGATAGAACAGGAGATTGCATTGCAAATATCTTTAATGCACTTTTGAATGAGTTAGTTCTTGAATGCATTGCAAAACAACAAAGTGCATGATACTTTTATTGATATTCTTCAATGCACAGCGCTTGAGCGAATAAGCAAGCGATGCAACAGTAGATTGCATTGCAAATATCTTTAATGCACTGTTGAATGAGTTAGTTCTTGAATGCATTGAAAGGCAACAAAGTGCATGATACTTTTATTATTATTCTTCAATGCACAACGCTTGAGCGTGTAAGCAAACGATACAACCGCAAATTGCATTGCAAAGATCTTTAATGCACTGTTGAATGAATTAGTTCTTGAATGCATTGCAAAGAAACAAAGTGCATGATACTTTTATTGTCATTGCACAGCTTAATCGTATGTGTAAAGCGATGCAACAGCAGATTGCATTGCAAATATCTTCAATGCACTGCTGAATGAGTTAGTTCTTGAATGCATTTCAAGGCAACAAAGTGCATGATACTTTTATTGTTATTCTTCAATGCACAACGCTTGAGCGTATAAGCAAAACGATGCAACAGCTGAATGCATTGCAAATATCTTTTATGCACTGTTGAATGAGTTAGTTATTGAATGCATTGCAAGGCAAAAAAAGTGCATGATACTTTTCTTGATATTCTTCATTGCACAGCGCTTGAGCTTATAAGCAAGCGATGCAACAGCAGATTGCATAGCAAATATCTTCAATGCACTGTTGAATGAGTTAGTTATTGAATGCATTGCAAGGCAACAAAGTGCATGATACTTTTATTGTTATTCTTCAAAGCACAACGCTTGAGCGTAAAAGCAAGCGATGCAACAGAAGATTGCATTGCAAATATCTTTGATGCACTGTTGAATGAGTTAGTTCTTGAATGCATTGAAAGGCAACAAAGTGCATGATACTTTTATTGTTATTCTTCAATGCACAACGGTTGAGCTTATAAGCAAACGATGCAACAGCAGATTGCATTGCAAATGTCTTCAGTGCACTTTGGCCTGAGTTATTTCTTGAATGCAACGAAGTGCATTTTACTTTTATTGTTATTCTTAAATGCACATCGCTTGAGCTCATAAGCAAACTATGCAACAGCAGATTGCATCGCAAATATCTTTAATGCACTGTTGAATGAGTTCGTTCTTGAATGCATTGCAAAGAAACAAAGTGCATGATACTTTTATTGTTATTCTTCAATGCACAACGCTTGAGCTTATAAGCAAACGATGCAACCGCAATTGCATTGCAAATATCTTTAATGCACTGTTGAATGAGTTAGTTCTTGAATGCATTGAAACGCAAAAAAAGTGCATGATACTTTTATTGTTATTCTTCAATGCACAACGCTTGAGCTCATGAACAAACGATGCAACAGCAGATTGCATTGCAAATATATTTAATGCACTGTTGAATGAGTTAGTTCTTGAATGCATTGAAAGGCAACAAAGTGCATGATACTTTTATTGTTAGTCTTAAATGCACACCACTTGAGCTTATAAGCAAACGATAGAACAGGAGATTGCATTGCAAATATCTTTAATGCACTTTTGAATGAGTTAGTTCTTGAATGCTTTGCAAAACAACAAAGTGCATGATACTTTTATTGATATTCTTCAATGCACAGCGCTTGAGCGAATAAGCAAGCGATGCAACAGTAGATTGCATTGCAAATATCTTTAATGCACTGTTTAATGAGTTAGTTTTTGAATGCATAGGCAACAAAGTGCATGATACTTTTATTGTTATTCTTCAAAGCACAACGCTTCAGCGTAAAGCAAGCGATGCAACAGTAGATTGCATTGCAAATATCTTTAATGCACTGTTGAATGAGTTAGTTCTTGAATGCATTGAAAGGCAACAAAGTGCATGATACTTTTATTGTTATTCTTCAATGCACAACGGTAGAGCTTATAAGCAAACGATGCAACAGCAGATTGCATTGCAAATATCTTTAATGCACTGTTGAATGAGTTAGTTCTTGAATGCATTGAAAGGCAACAAAGTGCATGATACTTTTATTGTTATTCTTCAATGCACAACGGTTGAGCTTATAAGCAAACGATGCAACAGCAGATTGCATTGCAAATATCTTTAATGCACTGTTGAATGAGTTAGTTCTTGAATGCATTGAAAGGCAACAAAGTGCATGATACTTTTATTGTTATTCTTCAATGCACAACGCATGAGCTTATAAGCAAACGATGCAACAGCAGATTACATTGCAAATATCTTTAATGCACTGTTGAATTAGTTAGTTCTTGAATGCATTGCAAGGCAAAAAAAGTGCATGATACTTTTATTGTTATTCTTCACTGCACAACGCTTGAGCTTATAAGCAAACGATGCAACTGCAGATTGCTTTGCAAATATATTTTATGCACTGTTGAATGAGTTAATTCTTGAATGCATTGCAAGGCAAAAAAAGTGCATGATACTTTTATTGTTATTCTTCAATGCACAATGCTTGAGCTTACAAGCAAACGATGCAACAGCAGATTGCATTGCAAATGTCTTCAGTGCACTTTGGCCTGAGTTAGTTCTTGAATGCAACGAAGTGCATTTTACTTTTATTGTTATTCTTCAATGCACATCGCTTGAGCTCATAAGCAAACTATGCAACAGCAGATTGCATCGCAAATATCTTTAATGCACTGTTTAATGAGTTAGTTTTTGAATGCATAGGCAACAAAGTGCATGATACTTTTATTGTTATTCTTCAAAGCACAACGCTTGAGCTCATGAACAAAAGATGCAACAGCAGATTGCATTGCAAATATCTTTAATGCACTGTTGAATGAGTTAGGTCTTGAATGCATAGGCAACAAAGTGCATGATACTTTTATTGTTATTCTTCAATGCACACCACTTGAGCTTATAAGCAAACGATAGAACAGGAGATTGCATTGCAAATATCTTTAATGCACTTTTGAATGAGTTAGTTCTTGAATGCATTGCAAAACAACAAAGTGCATGATACTTTTATTGATATTCTTCAATGCACAGCGCTTGAGCGTATAAGCAAGCGATGCAACAGTAGATTGCATTGCAAATATCTTTAATGCACTGTTGAATGAGTTAGTTCTTGAATGCATTGAAAGTCAACAAAGTGCATGATACTTTTATTGTTATTCTTCAATGCACAACGCTTGAGCGTATAAGCAAAAGATACAACCGCGGATTGCATTGCAAATATCTTTAATGCACTGTTGAATTAATTAGTTCTTGAATGCATTGCAAAGAAACAAAGTGCATGATACTTTTATTGTTATTGCACAGCTTAATCGTATGTGTAAAGCGATGCAACAGCAGATTGCATTGCAAATATCTTCAATGCACTGCTGAAAGAGTTAGTTCTTGAATGCATTTCAAGGCAACAAAGTGCATGATACTTTTATTGTTATTCTTCAATGCACAACGCTTGAGCTTATAAGCAAACGATGCAACCGCAGATTGCATTGCAAATATATCTTATGCACTGTTGAATGAGTTAGTTCTTGAATGCATTGCAAGGCAAAAAAAGTGCATGATACTTTTATTTTTATTCTTCAATGCACAATGCTTGAGCTTATAAGAAAACGATGCAACAGCAGATTGCATTGCAAATGTCTTCAGTGCACTTTGGCCTGAGTTAGTTCTTGAATGCAACGAAGTGCATTTTACTTTTATTGTTATTCTTAAATGCACATCGCTTGAGCTCATAAGCAAACTATGCAACAGCAGATTGCATCGCAAATATCTTTAATGCACTGTTGAATGAGTTCGTTCTTGAATGCATTGCAAAGAAACAAAGTGCATGATACTTTTATTGTTATTCTTCAATGCACAACGCTTGAGCTTATGAGCAAACGATGCAACCGCAATTGCATTGCAAATATCTTTAATGCACTGTTGAATGAGTTAGTTCTTGAATGCATTGAAACGCAAAAAAAGTGCATGATACTTTTATTGTTATTCTTCAATGCACAACGCTTGAGCTCATGAACAAACGATGCAACAGCAGATTGCATTGCAAATATATTTAATGCACTGTTGAATGAGTTAGTTCTTGAATGCATTGAAAGGCAACAAAGTGCATGATACTTTTATTGTTATTCTTAAATGCACACCACTTGAGCTTATAAGCAAACGATAGAACAGGAGATTGCATTGCAAATATCTTTAATGCACTTTTGAATGAGTTAGTTCTTGAATGCATTGCAAAACAACAAAGTGCATGATACTTTTATTGATATTCTTCAATGCACAGCGCTTGAGCGAATAAGCAAGCGATGCAACAGTAGATTGCATTGCAAATATCTTTAATGCACTGTTGAATGAGTTAGTTCTTGAATGCATTGAAAGGCAACAAAGTGCATGATACTTTTATTATTATTCTTCAATGCACAACGCTTGAGCGTGTAAGCAAACGATACAACCGCAAATTGCATTGCAAAGATCTTTAATGCACTGTTGAATGAATTAGTTCTTGAATGCATTGCAAAGAAACAAAGTGCATGATACTTTTATTGTCATTGCACAGCTTAATCGTATGTGTAAAGCGATGCAACAGCAGATTGCATTGCAAATATCTTCAATGCACTGCTGAATGAGTTAGTTCTTGAATGCATTTCAAGGCAACAAAGTGCATGATACTTTTATTGTTATTCTTCAATGCACAACGCTTGAGCGTATAAGCAAAACGATGCAACAGCTGAATTCATTGCAAATATCTTTTATGCACTGTTGAATGAGTTAGTTATTGAATGCATTGCAAGGCAAAAAAAGTGCATGATACTTTTATTGATATTCTTCATTGCACAGCGCTTGAGCTTATAAGCAAGCGATGCAACAGCAGATTGCATAGCAAATATCTTCAATGCACTGTTGAATGAGTTAGTTATTGAATGCATTGCAAGGCAACAAAGTGCATGATACTTTTATTGTTATTCTTCAAAGCACAACGCTTGAGCGTAAAAGCAAGCGATGCAACAGAAGATTGCATTGCAAATATCTTTGATGCACTGTTGAATGAGTTAGTTCTTGAATGCATTGAAAGGCAACAAAGTGCATGATACTTTTATTGTTATTCTTCAATGCACAACGGTTGAGCTTATAAGCAAACGATGCAACAGCAGATTGCATTGCAAATGTCTTCAGTGCACTTTGGCCTGAGTTATTTCTTGAATGCAACGAAGTGCATTTTACTTTTATTGTTATTCTTAAATGCACATCGCTTGAGCTCATAAGCAAACTATGCAATCGCAAATATCTTTAATGCACTGTTGAATGAGTTCGTTCTTGAATGCATTGCAAAGAAACAAAGTGCATGATACTTTTATTGTTATTCTTCAATGCACAACGCTTGAGCTTAGAAGCAAACGATGCAACCGCAATTGCATTGCAAATATCTTTAATGCACTGTTGAATGAGTTAGTTCTTGAATGCATTGAAACGCAAAAAAAGTGCATGATACTTTTATTGTTATTCTTCAATGCACAACGCTTGAGCTCATGAACAAACGATGCAACAGCAGATTGCATTGCAAATATATTTAATGCACTGTTGAATGAGTTAGTTCTTGAATGCATTGAAAGGCAACAAAGTGCATGATACTTTTATTGTTAGTCTTAAATGCACACCACTTGAGCTTATAAGCAAACGATAGAACAGGAGATTGCATTGCAAATATCTTTAATGCACTTTTGAATGAGTTAGTTCTTGAATGCATTGCAAAACAACAAAGTGCATGATACTTTTATTGATATTCTTCAATGCACAACGGTTGAGCTTAAAAGCAAACGATGCAACAGCAGATTGCATTGCAAATATCTTTAATGCACTGTTGAATGAGTTAGTTCTTGAATGCATTGAAAGACAGCAAAGTGCATGATACTTTTATTGTTATTCTTCAATGCACAACGGTTGAGCTTATAAGCAAACGATGCAACAGCAGATTGCATTGCAAATATCTTTAATGCACTGTTGTAAGAGTTAGTTCTTGAATGCATTGAAAGGCAACAAAGTGCATGATACTTTTATTGTTATTCTTCAATGCACAACGGTTGAGCTTATAAGCAAACGATGCAACAGCAGATTGCATTGCAAATATCTTTAATGCACTGTAGTTCTTGAATGCATTGCAAGGCAAAAAAAGTGCATGATACTTTTTATTGTTATTCTTCAATGCACAATGCTTGAGCTTATAAGCAAACGATGCAACAGCAGATTGCATTGCAAATGTCTTCAGTGCACTTTGGCCTGAGTTAGTTCTTGAATGCAACGAAGTGCATTTTACTTTTATTGTTATTCTTCAATGCACATCGCTTGAGCTCATAAGCAAACTATGCAACAGCAGATTGCATCGCAAATATCTTTAATGCACTGTTGAATGAGTTAGTTCTTGAATGCATTGCAAAGAAACAAAGTGCATGATACTTTTATTGTTATTCTTCAATGCACAACGCTTGAGCTTATAAGCAAACGATGCAACAGCAGATTGCATTGCAAATATCTTTAATGCACTGTTGAATGAGTTAGGTCTTGAATGCATAGGCAACAAAGTGCACGATACTTTTATTGTTATTCTTCAATGCACACCACTTGAGCTTATAAGCAAACGATAGAACAGGAGATTGCATTGCAAATATCTTTAATGCACTTTTGAATGAGTTAGTTCTTGAATGCATTGCAAAACAACAAAGTGCATGATACTTTTATTGTTATTCTTCAATGCACAACGCTTGAGCGTATAAGCAAAGGACACAACCGCAAATTGCATTGCAAAGATCTTTAATGCACTGTTGAATGAATTAGTTCTTGAATGCATTGCAAAGAAACAAAGTGCATGATACTTTTATTGTTATTGCACAGCTTAATCGTATGTGTAAAGCGATGCAACAGCAGATTGCATTGCAAATATCTTCAATGCACTGCTGAATGAGTTAGTTCTTAAATGCATTTCAAGGCAAAAAAGTGCAACAGAAGATTGCATTGCAAATATCTTTAATGCACTGTTGAATGAGTTAGTTCTTGAATGCATTGCAAAGAAACAAAGTGCATGATACTTTTATTGTTATTCTTCAATGCACAACGCTTGAGCGTATAAGCAAACGATACAACCGCAGATTGCATTGCAAATATCTTTAATGCACTGTTAAATGAATTAGTTCTTGAATGCATTGCAAAGAAACAAAGTGCATGATACTTTTATTGTTATTCTTCAATGCACAACGTTTGAGCGTATAAGCAAAGCTATGCAACAGCAGATTGCATTGCAAATATCTTTTATGCACTGTTGAATGAGTTAGTTCTTGAATGCATTGCAAGGCAAAAAAAGTGCATGATACTTTTATTGTTATTCTTCAATGCACAACGCTTGACCTTATAAGCAAACGATGCAACAGCAGATTGCATTGCAAATATCTTTAATGCACTGTTGAATGCGTTAGTTCTTGAATGCATTGCAAGGCAACAAAGTGCATGATACTTTTAATGTTATTCTTCAATGCACAACGCTTGAGCGTATAAGCAAACGATGCAACAGCAGATTGCATTGCAAAAATCTTTATGCACTGTTGAATGAGTTAGTTCTTGAATGCATTGCAAGGCAAAAAAAGTGCATGATACTTTTATTGTTATTCTTCAATGCACAACGCTTGAGCTTATAAGCAAACGATGCAACAGCAGATTGCATTGCAAATATCTTTAATGCACTGTTGAATGAGTTAGTTCTTGATTGCATTTGCAAAGCAACAAAGTGCAGATACTTTTATTGTTATTCTTCAATGCATAACGCTTGAGCTTATGAGCAAAACGATGCAACAGCAGATTGCATTGCAAATATCTTTAATGCACCGTTGAATGAGTTAGTTCTCGAATGCATTGCAAGGCAAAAAAAGTTTATGTAAAAATATTTTCCTTGGGTCAAATATGGACTTCTGTATGGCTAATATAACATCACAACAAGTCAACCTTTATGAATAGCAAGTTAATGTTCAGGTAACTCTTTTGCCAGGAATATGTCCATTAAGTCAAAAAGTGACCTCTGTATACAGAGTTCAAAGACTCTGTATGGCAGATTTTTCATCAAAAGTAGTCTATATATATATATATATATATATATATATTTTTTAGGACCCTTTAACCGGAAATAAGTTCAATAGGTCAGATATGGCCATATATGGCTTATGAAGCATCAGAATGAGTCAATGAGTATGAATAGAAAAATCAAGATGAGGACTCTTTGGCCAAAAATATGTTCAGTAGGTCAAATATGGAATTCTGAATGGCTGATTTAACATCAGGAGTCTCTAAGTTTATATAGTCTAAAACCAATTAGGACCCTTTGACCAGAAATAAGTTCAATCGTCAAGATATGGACTTCTAAATGGACTTAAATATGGCTAATGAAGCAACAGAAGTTGTCTATGAGTATGTATGGAAAGTTCAAGATTGAGGATTTTTTGGCCAGAAATATTTTCCTTGGGTCAAATATGGACTTCTGTATGGCTAACATAACATCACAAGTCAATCTTTACGAATAGCAAGTTAATGTTCAGGTACTCTTTGGCCAGGAATATGACCATTAAGTCAAAAAGTGACCTCTGGATACAGAATTCAAAGACTCTGTATGGCAGATTTTTTATCAAAAGTAGTCTATTTTTTTTTTTTTTTTTTTTTTTTTTTTTTTTTTAGGACCCTTTAACCGGAAATAAGTTCAATAGGTCAGATATGGCCATATATGGCTTATGAAGCATCAGAATGAGTCAATGAGTATGAATAGAAAAATCAAGATGAGGACTCTTTGGCCAAAAATATGTTCAGTAGGTCAAATATGGAATTCTGAATGGCTGATTTAACATCAGGAGTCTGTAAGTTTATATAGTTTAAAACCAATTAGGACCCTATGACCAGAAATAAGTTCAATGGCCTGATATGTATATCTATTGGACTTATGAAGCATCAGTAGGAGTCTTTCAGTGTGTATAGAAAACTTCAAGATTGAGTACTCTTTGGCCAGAAATATGTTCAGTAGGTCAAATATGGAATTCTAAATGGCTGATTTAACATCAAAAGGAGTCTCTAAGTTTATTTAATTTAAAACCAATTAAGGACCCTTTGACCAGAAATAAGTTCAATTCGTCAAGATATGGACTTCTAAATGGACTTCAATATGGCTAATGAAGCATCAGAAGTTGTCTATGAGTATGTATGGAAAGTTCAAGATTGAGGATTTTTTGGCCAGAAATATTTTCCTTGTTTCAAATATGGACTTCTGTATGGCTAATATAACATCACAACAAGTCAATCTTTATGAATAGCAAGTTAATGTTCAGGTAACTCTTTGGCCAGGGAATATGTCCATTAAGTCAAAAAGTGACCTCTGTATACAGAGTTCAAAGACTCTGTATGGCAGATTTTTCATCAAAAGTGGTCTATTTTTTTTTTTTTTTTTTAGGACCCTTTAACCGGAAATAAGTTCAATAGGTCAGATATGGCCATATATGGCTTATGAAGCATCAGAATGAGTCAATGAGTATGAATAGAAAAATCAAGATGAGGACTCTTTGGCCAAAAATATGTTCAGTAGGTCAAATATGGAATTCTGAATGGCTGATTTAACATCAGGAGTCTGTAAGTTTATATAGTTTAAAACCAATTAGGACCCTATGACCAGAAATAAGTTCAATGGCCTGATATGTATATCTATTGGACTTATGAAGCATCAGTAGGAGTCTTTCAGTGTGTATAGAAACTTCAAGATTGAGTACTCTTTGGCCAGAAATATGTTCAGTAGGTCAAATATGGAATTCTAAATGGCTGATTTAACATCAAAAGGAGTCTCTAAGTTTATTTAATTTAAAACCAATTAAGGATCCTTTGACCAGAAATAAGTTCAATTCGTCAAGATATGGACTTCTAAATGGACTTCAATATGGCTAATGAAGCATCAGAAGTTGTTTTATGAGTATGTATGGAAAGTTCAAGATTGAGGATTTTTTGGCCAGAAATATTTTCCTTGGGTCAAATATGGACTTCTGTATGGCTAATATAACATCACAACAAGTCAATCTTTACGAAAAGCAAGTTAATGTTCAGGTACTCTTTGGCCAGGAATATGTCCATTAAGTCAAAATGTGACCTCCGTATACAGAGTTCAAAGACTCTGTATGGCAGATTTTTCATCAAAAGTGGTCTATATTTTTTATTATTTTTTTTTTTAGGACCCTTTAACCGGAAATAAGTTCAATAGGTCAGATATGGCCATATATGGCTTATGAAGCATCAGAATGAGTCAATGAGTATGTATAGAAAAATCAAGATGAGGACTCTTTGGCCAAAAATATGTTCAGTAGGTCAAATATGGAATTCTGAATGGCTGATTTAACATCAGGAGTATCTAAGTTTATATAGTTTAAAACCAATTAGGACCCTTTGACCAGAAATAAGTTCAATCCGTCAAGATATGGACTTCTAAATGGAATTAAATATGGCTAATGAAGCATCAGAAGTTGTCTATGAGTATGTATGGAAAGTTCATGATTGAGGATTTTTTGGCCAAAAATATTTTCCTTGGGTCAAATATGAACTTCTGTATGGCTAATATTACATCACAACAAGTCAATCTTTATGAATAGCAAGTTAATTTTCAGGTAACTCTTTGGTCAGGAATATGTCCATTAAGTCAAAAAGTGACCTCTGTATACAGAGTTCAAAGACTCTGTATGGCAGAATTTTCATCAAAAGTAGTCTATATTTTGTATTATTATTTTTTTTTAGGACCCTTTAACCGGAAATAAGTTCAATAGGTCAGATATGGCCATATATGGCTTATGGAGCATCAGATTGAGTCAGTGAGTATGTATAGAAAAATCAAGATGAGGACTCTTTGGCCAAAAATATGTTCAGTAGGTCAAATATGGAATTCTGAATGGCTGATTTAACATCAGGAGTCTGTAAGTTTATATAGTTTAAAACCAATTAGGACCCTATGACCAGAAATAAGTTCAATGGCCTGATATGTATATCTATTGGACTTATGAAGCATCAGTAGGAGTCTTTCAGTGTGTATAGAAACTTCAAGATTGAGTACTCTTTGGCCAGAAATATGTTCAGTAGGTCAAATATGGAATTCTAAATGGCTGATTTAACATCAAAAGGAGTCTCTAAGTTTATTTAATTTAAAACCAATTAAGGACCCTTTGACCAGAAATAAGTTCAATTCGTCAAGATATGGACTTCTAAATGGACTTCAATATGGCTAATGAAGCATCAGAAGTTGTCTATGAGTATGTATGGAAAGTTCAAGATTGAGGATTTTTTGGCCAGAAATATTTTCCTTGGGTCAAATATGGACTTCTGTATGGCTAATATAACATCACAACAAGTCAATCTTTACGAATAGCAAGTTAATGTTCAGGTACTCTTTGGCCAGGAATATGTCCATTAAGTCAAAATGTGACCTCCGTATACAGAGTTCAAAGACTCTGTATGGCAGATTTTTCATCAAAAGTGGTCTATATTTTTTATTATTATTTTTTTTTAGGACCCTTTAACCGGAAATAAGTTCAATAGGTCAGATATGGCCATATATGGCTTATGGAGCATCATAATGAGTCAATGAGTATGTATAGAAAAATCAAGATGAGGACTCTTTGGCCAAAAATATGTTCAGTAGGTCAAATATGGAATTCTGAATGGCTGATTTAACATCAGGAGTCTCTAAGTTTATATAGTTTAAAACCAAATAAGATCCCTTTGACCAGAAATAAGTTCAATCCGTCAAGATATGGACTTCTAAATGGACTTCAATATGGCTAATGAAGCATCAGAAGTTGTCTATGAGTATGTATGGAAAGTTCAAGATTGAGGATTTTTTGGCCAGAAATATTTTCCTTGGGTCAAATATGGACTTCTGTATGGCTAATATAACATCACAACAAGTCAATCTTTATGAATAGCAAGTTAATGTTCAGGTAACTCTTTGGCCAGGAATATATCCATTAAGTCAAAAAGTGACCTCTGTATACAGAGTTCAAAGACTCTGTATGGCAGATTTTTCATCAAAAGTAGTCTATATTTTTTTTTTTTTTTTTTAGGACCCTTTAACCGGAAATAAGTTAAATAGGTCAGATATGGCCATATATGGCTTATGAAGCATCAGAATGAGTCAATGAGTATGTATAGAAAAATCAAGATGAGGACTCTTTGGCCAAAAATATGTTCAGTAGGTCAAATATGGAATTCTGAATGGCTGATTTAACATCAAAAGGAGTCTCTAAGTTTATATAGTTTAAAACCAATTAAGGACCCTTTGACCAGAAATAAGTTCAATCCGTCAAGATATGTTCTTCTAAATGGACTTCAATATGGCTAATGAAGCATCAGAAGTTGTCTATGAGTATGTATGGAAAGTTCAAGATTGAGGATTTTTTGGCCAGAAATATTTTCCTTGGGTCAAATATGGACTTCTGTATGGCTAATATAACATCACAACAAGTCAATCTTTATGAATAGCAAGTTAATGTTCAGGTAACTCTTTGGCCAGGAATATGTCCATTAAGTCAAAAAGTGACCTCTGTATACAGAGTTCAAAGACTCTGTATGGCAGATTTTTTCATCAAAAGTAGTCTATATATATATATATATTTTTTTTTAGGACCCTTTAACCGGAAATAAGTTCAATAGGTCAGATATGGCCATATATGGCTTATGAAGCATCAGAATGAGTCAATGAGTATGTATAGAAAAATCAAGATGAGGACTCTTTGGCCAAAAATATGTTCAGTAGGTCAAATATGGAATTCTGAATGGCTGATTTAACATCAAAAGGAGTCTCTAAGTTTATATAGTTTAAAACCAATTAAGGACCCTTTGACCAGAAATAAGTTCAATCCGTCAAGATATGTTCTTCTAAATGGACTTCAATATGGCTAATGAAGCATCAGAAGTTGTCTATGAGTATGTATGGAAAGTTCAAGATTGAGGATTTTTTGGCCAGAAATATTTTCCTTGGGTCAAATATGGACTTCTGTATGGCTAATATAACATCACAACAAGTCAATCTTTATGAATAGCAAGTTAATGTTCAGGTAACTCTTTGGCCAGGAATATGTCCATTAAGTCAAAAAGTGACCTCTGTATACAGAGTTCAAAAAATCTGTATAGCAGATTTTTCATCAAAAGTAGTCTATATATATATATATATATATATATTTTTTAGGACCCTTTAACCGGAAATAAGTTCAATAGGTCAGATATGGCCAGATATGGCTTATGAAGCATCAGAATGAGTCAATGAGTATGTATAGAAAAATCAAGATGAGGACTCTTTGGCCAAAAAATATGTTCAGTAGGTCATATATGGAATTCTGAATGGCTGATTTAACATCAGGAGTATCTAAGTTTATATAGTTTAAAACCAATTAGGACCCTTTGACCAGAAATAAGTTCAATCCGTCAAGATATGGACTTCTAAATGGACTTAAATATGGCTAATGAAGCATCAGAAGTTGTCTATGAGTATGTATGGAAAGTTCATGATTGAGGATTTTTTGGCCAAAAATATTTTCCTTGGGTCAAATATGAACTTCTGTATGGCTAATATAACATCACAACAAGTCAATCTTTATGAATAGCAAGTTAATTTTCAGGTAACTCTTTGGCCAGGAATATGTCCATTATGTCAAAAAGTGACCTCTGTATACAGAGTTCAAAGACTCTGTATGGCAGAATTTTCATCAAAAGTAGTCTATATTTTTTATTATTATTTTTTTTTAGGACCCTTTAACCGGAAATAAGTTCAATAGGTCAGATATGGCCATATATGGCTTATGGAACATCAGATTGAGTCAATGAGTATGTATAGAAAAATCAAGATGAGGACTCTTTGGCCAAAAATATGTTCAGTAGGTCAAATATGGAATTCTGAATGGCTGATTTAACATCAGGAGTCTGTAAGTTTATATAGTTTAAAACCAATTAGGACCCTATGACCAGAAATAAGTTCAATGGCCTGATATGTATATCTATTGGACTTATGAAGCATCAGTAGGAGTCTTTCAGTGTGTATAGAAACTTCAAGATTGAGTACTCTTTGGCCAGAAATATGTTCAGTAGGTCAAATATGGAATTCTAAATGGCTGATTTAACATCAAAAGGAGTCTCTAAGTTTATTTAATTTAAAACCAATTAAGGACCCTTTGACCAGAAATAAGTTCAATTCGTCAAGATAAGGACTTCTAAATGGACTTCAATATGGCTAATGAAGCATCAGAAGTTGTCTATGAGTATGTATGGAAAGTTCAAGATTGAGGATTTTTTGGCCAGAAATATTTTCCTTGTGTCAAATATGGACTTCTGTATGGCTAATATAACATCACAACAAGTCAATCTTTATGAATAGCAAGTTAATGTTCAGGTAACTCTTTGGCCAGGAATATGTCCATTAAGTCAAAAAGTGACCTCTGTATACAGAGTTCAAAGACTCTGTATGGCAGATTTTTCATCAAAAGTAGTCTATATTTTTTTTTATTTTTTTTTTTAGGACACTTTAACCAGAAATAAGTTCAAGAGGTCAGATATGGCCATATATGGCTTATGAAGCATCAGAATGAGTCAATGAATATGTATAGAAAAATCAAGATGAGGACTCTTTGGCCAGAAATATGTTCAGTAGGTCAAATATGGAATTCTAAATGGCTGATTTAACATCAGGAGTCTCTAAGTTTATACAGTTTAAAACCAATTAGGACCCTTTAACCGGAAATAAGTTCAATAGGTCAGATATGGCCATATATGGCTTATGGAGCATCATAATGAGTCAATGAGTATGTATAGAAAAATCAAGATGAGGACTCTTTGGCCAAAAATATGTTCAGTAGGTCAAATATGGAATTCTGAATGGCTGATTTAACATCAGGAGTCTCTAAGTTTATATAGTTTAAAACCAAATAAGATCCCTTTGACCAGAAATAAGTTCAATCCGTCAAGATATGGACTTCTAAATGGACTTCAATATGGCTAATGAAGCATCAGAAGTTGTCTATGAGTATGTATGGAAAGTTCAAGATTGAGGATTTTTTTGGCCAGAAATATTTTCCTTGGGTCAAATATGGACTTCTGTATGGCTAATATAACATCACAACAAGTCAATCTTTATGAATAGCAAGTTAATGTTCAGGTAACTCTTTGGCCAGGAATATGTCCATTAAGTCAAAAAGTGACCTCTGTATACAGAGTTCAAAGACTCTGTATGGCAGATTTTTCATCAAAAGTAGTCTATATTTTTTTTTTTTTTTTTTAGGACCCTTTAACCGGAAATAAGTTAAATAGGTCAGATATGGCCATATATGGCTTATGAAGCATCAGAATGAGTCAATGAGTATGTATAGAAAAATCAAGATGAGGACTCTTTGGCCAAAAATATGTTCAGTAGGTCAAATATGGAATTCTGAATGGCTGATTTAACATCAAAAGGAGTCTCTAAGTTTATATAGTTTAAAACCAATTAAGGACCCTTTGACCAGAAATAAGTTCAATCCGTCAAGATATGTTCTTCTAAATGGACTTCAATATGGCTAATGAAGCATCAGAAGTTGTCTATGAGTATGTATGGAAAGTTCAAGATTGAGGATTTTTTGGCCAGAAATATTTTCCTTGGGTCAAATATGGACTTCTGTATGGCTAATATAACATCACAACAAGTCAATCTTTATGAATAGCAAGTTAATGTTCAGGTAACTCTTTGGCCAGGAATATGTCCATTAAGTCAAAAAGTGACCTCTGTATACAGAGTTCAAAAAATCTGTATAGCAGATTTTTCATCAAAAGTAGTCTATATATATATATATATATATATATATATTTTTTTTTTAGGACCCTTTAACCGGAAATAAGTTCAATAGGTCAGATATGGCCAGATATGGCTTATGAAGCATCAGAATGAGTCAATGAGTATGTATAGAAAAATCAAGATGAGGACTCTTTGGCCAAAAATATGTTCAGTAGGTCATATATGGAATTCTGAATGGCTGATTTAACATCAGGAGTATCTAAGTTTTATATAGTTTAAAACCAATTAGGACCCTTTGACCAGAAATAAGTTCAATCCGTCAAGATATGGACTTCTAAATGGACTTAAATATGGCTAATGAAGCATCAGAAGTTGTCTATGAGTATGTATGGAAAGTTCATGATTGAGGATTTTTTGGCCAAAAATATTTTCCTTGGGTCAAATATGAACTTCTGTATGGCTAATATAACATCACAACAAGTCAATCTTTATGAATAGCAAGTTAATTTTCAGGTAACTCTTTGGCCAGGAATATGTCCATTATGTCAAAAAGTGACCTCTGTATACAGAGTTCAAAGACTCTGTATGGCAGAATTTTCATCAAAAGTAGTCTATATTTTTTATTATTATTTTTTTTTAGGACCCTTTAACCGGAAATAAGTTCAATAGGTCAGATATGGCCATATATGGCTTATGGAACATCAGATTGAGTCAATGAGTATGTATAGAAAAATCAAGATGAGGACTCTTTGG
>JARPMJ010006556.1:0-7500 GCA_033366665.1 Phoxinus dragarum
TTCAGACTGTAATAGCTTTGAATTACATCCTAATTTGCACTAAACACAATGTTTAGAGTGACAGATGACATCACACTTACAGCCTTAAACTGATTCTCCTTCTCATTTAGAAAATAAAGAAGGGAACAAAATAAGAATCATACATGAAGAAAATATATTTTTTTAGCGTTGTGAAATTATTTTCAGCACAACTAAGCATGCAATAAATATATTGACAGTTTATTATATAATTTATATATATATATATTTACTTTTTATGCTTAATAACGTCTCCATTTTTTGTAGTTGGATAGAAACTAAATTCAGTAAAGTTACTGTATTAATGCAAATCTCACATTAAACATTGAATAATGACAATTAAAAAACACTGAACATAACAGATATTTGATGGCACAAATGTTCATAAAGTCGCACCCTCTAGCTACTTGAGTGCCTCAGGGCTCAGTGCTGGGACCGCTTCTCTTCTCCATCAACATGTCAACTCGGCTCTGTCAGCTCTGTTTACCTATCACTGTAATGCTGACGACACACAACTCTACCTCTCATTCCAACCAGAGGATCTGACGGCTCGCATCTCAAACTGCCTGACAGACATTTACAGCCCGGGACACACCAAGC
Organism: Phoxinus dragarum; assembly: GCA_033366665.1. Lineage (NCBI taxonomy): Eukaryota > Metazoa > Chordata > Actinopteri > Cypriniformes > Leuciscidae > Phoxinus > Phoxinus dragarum. The sequence continues at coordinate 619 of JARPMJ010006556.1, forward strand.
CGACGATCGGCCGTCGGGCAACGCTGGGCCGTTTTTGAGCATCGGCCGACGTTTTTTTTGGGCTGATTCAACATGTTGAATGCCTTGTCCACACTAATATGCTTTGGAATGAAAACCGCATCTATGTGTGTGACAGTGAGTGACAGTGAGTGTGTGTGTGTGCATGTGTGTGACAGTGAGTGTGTGTGTGTGTGTGTCATAGATAAGATGCTCTATGTGTCGTCCTCAGGTTTCCCCTAAACAGCGCTGGAGTCGAGGGCAAACATCCCCACAGTGAGTTTCATGTATAACAGCCGTTCCTGCGCTGAGAATCACACACAGCGCCGCTGAATAAATCTGTGCTAGAATGAATGAAACGCAACAGAAACAGCTCTTCACACTGAGGGCCTTTGAACAACGTCTGCACAGATCAAGAGTTATTTGTAGCGGGAGACACAGCCGAAAACACCCAGAGGCTGAGGAGAGAGAGCGTGAGACACACACACACACTCCTGGACACACACACACACACACACACACACACACACCACACACACACACACACACACACACACACACACACACACACACACACACACACACACACACACACACACAGACACACACAGACACACACACACACACACACACACACACACACACACACACGTTTTTTTCCTTATTTGACCCGTAACAACGTAAATCTGGTCAATTTCTACTCAGTGTTTTTTAGAGAGCACTTTCCATATGTTGTGATGAATTATGCATTTTCCTCAGCACTCAATCTCTCTATTGCTCCGAAAAAGGAATATCTGTGAAACTCTGTGAACCGATGCTCTTCTCAATACGGAGAAGCCTACATAAGACGCACACGACACGCACGCACGCACGCATATATATATATACATAGCCAATAAAACAGCTAGAAATATAATTAAAAATAATCATATTTAAATATGAACAATAAATGTTCAGGGTCTGAAAACTGACTATAGACAATTAATAATAAATAAACACTAATACACATCCAAACATGTTTTACATTTATTTTATCCAATTAAATATACTGATATACTGATATATTTCATATAATATTATATTTAATAATTATAAACTATATCATATAATTTTAATATATTTTAATATTTATAAACTGTATTGCAGATGTAAATTTCAGGTGACAGATGATCAATATTTGCTTTATCTATATTTTTATTGCACTATTATTGATGAAGAGAGTGTTCCCTAAATATTTAGAAATTAAAAAAAAGATATATTGTTAAATATTTAAATATTAAAAAAGTTTGTATTGCAGAATTTCTGTCGACAGATGATCAATATTTGCTTTATCTATATTTTTTATTTTCTCAGTTATTGATGATCAGAATGTTCCATAAATGTTTAGAAATAAAAAAGAAATATGTATAAAATATTTAATACTTATAAATTGTATTGATTGAATTTCTGTCAACAGATGGTCAATATTTCCTCAATCTATATATTTATTTTCTCAATTATTGATGATCAGTGTGTTCCCTAAATATTTAGAAATTAAAAAATAAATATGTAGGCTATAAATATTTCAATATAAAAAAAAAGCTGTATTGCAGAAATTCTGTCGAAAGATGATCAATATTTGCTTTATCTATATTATTGCTGATCGGATGGCTCCCTAAATATTAATTCTACACAAATCCCTCAGTTGTAATTAGGTTTAGAGATTCAAAGCAGTAATATTAATAGTTAGTTATTAATAGTAATATTACGGGTTCAGTTTAGTTTGTTTGTGTTCTCTCTCGTCTGTCTCCCTCGTGACTGAATGTCAAGCTCTACAAACGTTACAAACTTACAACTGTGTTTCCGCTCCACGTTTGGCACAACAAAACTCCCAGCCAATAAGTGCACAATATAAATGTGCTTTCCGGAGAACGAGCGTCTCCGGCTCTTGGATCTTGATGGAGGAGAATAAATCTCCATACATTTCCATGCAAAGGAACTGGAGGTCCAATCAAAAACAATCAGTTTCTGAATATGCACAGGCGCTTCATGAAAAGATGAATTGAATCTGGGTTATATAAGAGAACCTGCTGGAGTTCCTCCACGATAATTGAACAGTGTTTCATTTCTCGGGTTGAGATAGCGGCACATTTCCTGCGCTGCCGGCCGCATGTTTGTGGCACATTGCTTCATTTTCTTCAAGAGAATTTGAGTGGAAAGCAACTAAATGGAAAAAGAAAAGAAGACTCCACGAGTTAAGACAGTCACACTGAGCCTTGTCCACACTAATAAACGCACCTTTTTTCTCTCCGTTTTTCCTTCTGTTTGTTGATACTTTATTGATCCTTTCCATGAAAATTGCTTTGTCACGGCAGCTTCAACACACAAAGATACAGCACTACACATAACAATAGGGCTGTAGCGACACACCAAACCCACGATCCGGTTCGTATCACGATTTTTGACCCACGATCAGATACAAACCTCGATTTTTTTTTTTTTTTTTTTTTTTGCAATAAAGCATCATTAATTGTTCTATTTAAAAGTAGGCATTTCAATATAGATATTGAAGTTCACGCGCCGGCGCCTCCGTGTCGTGATTATCTATTGTCTGCTATATTTACTTCTTATTTATTAAATCCAGGCAATTGTTTGCTGAAACATTGATTAAAATTAAGAATACAATAATTACTAAATGAAATTCACTTTAAAGAAAGGCTTTGTGGCTTCTGCTTGAGGTCTCTGTGAACGTTTTAAAGGAACTTTTAGTGCCGCTTTCGCTTTTAAATTTTATCCTCAACTAGTTTTGTGGTGTAGGTCTACATATTTTATAATGTTAACTTCCAAATAGTAGTAATTTAAAGATGTGGTAGCATTGGATCTGGACGGGAAGGATAATTCTGGGAGTTGGAAGGGGTGTGTCGCAATTCACGCCGCGTACTTAATAAAATTATCCTGTCAGAAGAATTGCGTGATAACTTTATTATTTATTTCTCCGTCTGTATCATCTCTGTGATCTTCTGTGAGGTTGTAACGCATGGTAAGGTGAATTTAGCGTTTTGCTAAAGTTTCTCATCCACACTGAAACGTATGAAAACGCCAGAAAACGCGTGTGAACAGAGAGCGTTTTTAAACCGAAAACGCCGTTCCAGATTAACGTAGATGTAGACGACCACACAACAAAAAACACTAATCAGTGAAGATTGAAGATGAATATTTCCTCACCGAACACTTTGAGGATCAGCTGACTCTCCGAGCTCCCGGCCTTGTTAGTGGCACGACAGATGTACGGTCCTCCGTCCCCTTGACCGATGTTTTTAACAGTCAGCGTGCTTTTGCCCCCATCCATAGTGTTCAACACATACTGCTCCGAACGCTCGATCAGGTGACCCTTCCTGACGAGAGAAAACATTGTTGATGAGATTATTAACTGTAGATGAAATAACACCAGATATTAAAGAGGACCTTTAATGCCCTTTTACAAAGTCTTAATGATGTTTTTGCCTCTACTAGAACTTGAATGTTGATTATTTTCCTCATATTCTCCATTGTTGCGGCTCCTCTCTTCCCAGTCTGTCAGTAACGCTCTGTTTACTTCCTGTCTCTATGAAGCCCCCGCCTTCTGAAAAGCACACTGTGCTCTGATTGGTCGGCTGGATCAGTGTGCTGTGATTGGTCGATCGCTTCGAGTGTGTTTGGGAAATGTCCCGCCCCTTACCATAACCGCCAGTTTCAACACATTACTAACTATCTCAACCAAGCCCCGCCCCTTTATTCTGTATATTAATGATTTAAAATTAGGCATATTGTGACGTGTTTCGTTCCCAGAAGAAAAACTCAAGACTACAATGGAGGCGTTTCAGGAGTTCAGAAACACTGACGCTGAAATAGAGAAGCCTCTAATAGAGAAGCCTAGAGCTTTTTCATGTTAAACACAGATGATAAAAGGATAAAAGGTCCTCTTTATATTGATTTAACTGAATACAGTCTATAACATAACATTTCCTCACTTACATCCCATTTGAGTAGAAATGAATTTGTAGAAAGGTAATGTCCATGACTACATGACTGCATAAAAAACTCTTTTGGAAAAAACAAACAACTTATATCGTAATGTGAGCAATTTAATATCATGTTAACCACACATATTTATTTGATTTTAGATCATTACTCCAGTCTTCAGTGTCACATGATCCATGATGATTTGATGCTCAAGAAACATTTATGATTATTATCAATGTTGAAAACAGTTGCATATTTTTGTGGAAACCGTGATGCATATTATGTTTCAGGATTATTTGATGAATATAAAGTTCATAAGAACAACATTGAAATAGAAATAATGTTTATATTTTTAATGCACTCTAGCTGAAAAAAATAATTAATAAAAAAAAAAAGTTCTCTAGTTACACTGTTTACATCTTTGTTTGCTAGTTTAATCCACAGAAAGTGCAGAGACAAAAGAAGTAACTATAGTAATGAAGATTCATGTAACGAACAATTCAATCTCAATAACAAGGACACAATTAAGGGAAGAGGATCCAGGGCGATCAGGCAAAACCAAGCGAACACGCAATTAGATTTAACAAGCTAACCGGCAGCAGTCGGGAACACGAGTCTGGACTCAAACACAGAATTACGCTTCTGTCAACATTTACAGAGTCATTATTCAGTGGAAACGAAAGAGAACATCTGCTAAACATCTTCTTTTGTGATTCACAGAAGAAAAAAGCCATGCATCGAATCAGCAAAATGATGACAGAATGTTAATTTCTGGATTAAAATAGGACGAGGAACAGATGCAAACTATTAACAGCTGAAAATAATGATGATAATTATAACAGTGTGCTGACATTAACCTCACAAATCTATCTGATTATAAATGTTACATTTCCCGTCATTATTACTGATATGCTGAAGTGTATATTTATATGAAAAATTATATATTTTTTATTTAATTTAATCATTTTATGTTTATTGCACTGAATTCTATAGAAGTGAATTAGAATATTACTCATTAATTCATATTCATCTAATTACCCATACGGAAATGTAATATACTGTATGACATATATGTCCCTATATCGCTAGTGACGCCGTTCATATAAACAAGACAAAAATACTAAGTAAGAAAAGCATGTTTTGCAGTCCCATACGGAAATGTAATATATGACATATATGTCCCTATATCGCTAATGTCCCTTTATGCTAAATATAAGACAATATATTGCTATCACTTATATGCATATCTCTACATATATGTTGATATAGGTTTTTAACAAATAAATCTGTCATATTAAATTAGTATATTGACATATATTAATATGATGTAGGCTATATGATTTGTATGTTTTGACCATATATGTCACCGATATGTTTAATTTATATATACCAAACTATTTACTAATTTAACTATTTATTTCAAGTCAGATCCACATTTCATTTCAATTTCTATCTCATTTTCGAATCTTTTATAAATAAAATGTATTATTTATTATTATTTTACCTCTTCTTGACCAGATCATAAAAACAAAACAAATACTACACAAATTCTATTTGAAAACTGATAATTATATACAGTATGTGACATGTATATAAAAAAAATGTCAAATTGTTCGATTTTCTAATAGGTTTTATATATGGGCAATTGGGCATATATATTTTATATATGTGGATATATTTAATATATGTCTATTTCATATGTGTACATATATTAGATTTCTGTATGGGTAATAATCAATTGAGACCTGGATCACGTGTCTTAAAAAGATGGCGATCATTCTGTCATCATTAATAAATCCAATGTCGTACCAAACCCGTTTCTGTATTCCGTGGAACACAAACTATAATATACTATAATAAATAAATACATTTTTTTTAAGAACAAACAGTTTTTAGACCAAATTGACGTCCATTGTATGAACAAAAAACACAAAAAAAATGTCTGTCCCACAAAAGAAAGAAAATCATACAAATATGCCTTTAAATATGACGCAGAACAAATGAATTAACAGCTAAAAAATAATGATGATAATGAAGTAAAGCAGGTGTGCTAACAATAACCTGGTCGAGCGTATAAAGCACACTTTCTGCTCTCGTATGTTTAAAATAAAGATTATTCTAGAACTGAATTTTCCCTAATGCTTATTAATCAAATGAATAATAATTAACTGACACCTGCAGGATCATGTATCTCCTGTGTGTGCAACTGAACGGCATTTAAAAACCTCACATTAATATTCATTTGTGAATCTACACTTTTATAGCAGTGAACTTATATAACTCAAGAAGAAGTTTGAGTGAATTAAAGAGAACTTTGTTCTTCTGCGGTAAAAATACCTCTGATCTGATGCACATTTACGAAACCATCGTGCCAATCCTTAATGGGTTTAAATCGGCGGAAACTATAATTATGCTGCACTTTACGCTCGCAATATTCAGACTGATGGACCTGCAAACTTCTCTGGACCTTCTCATCACTTCCATGAGAAAAACAAATCAAATCTGAGAGAGAAAATCTCCAGAGACTATATGGAGAACTAATGGAGCCTGTTGTCCAGCTTCTCAGATGTTTATTAATAATAATAATGTTTATTTTTAAAGCACCTTTCAAGAACACAAGGTCGCTTCACAAAATAATACAAACAGTTGACAGACAAAGAGACAAGCAATCTGCTTATTATAACAATCAAACCAGCAGAAAGCAATAACTACAAATGCATCTCCTCTAGATATCCAGAAAGATCTCAACGACGTCTCAAAGTTTGCCAAAGTATTGAAATGCACAATACAACCTCTTTAAGCCCGCACAGGTCAGCGAGCAAACATGTTCAAAAGGCATGTTCAATTTCTCCCTCACACAATGCAAAGATTTCAGAGAAAGCCCCGAGTTTGAGTGATTCTGGC
>JARPMJ010006556.1:12500-51417 GCA_033366665.1 Phoxinus dragarum
TGTTTGAATTAGACTAACAATTACCCAACATATGTGTCTCATGTCTGTAATTAAACCAAACGGCAACCTTCCGCTCTCTCTCTTGAATCCAGCACTGAAGAGACAAACTGCAGTTCATCGACTGGCCACTAGAGACCGGCTCCAAAAGAGTCAATCCCATGTTAAAATGCCCAACTTTACAGCAGAAAAAATAATGTTTACAGCCTTGTGCAATGAGTGGTTTTGGTCTATATTGCTGATTATGCCCTTCATGACGACTGTGAGGGGGGTGAATGTTTTTAATAACTCATCCGTATAACCGCTTATCCCCCTTTTTTAATAGACATGAAAATGCACATTCCGAACTTAAATGGTTGTAATTCAAGAATGCTTTGGAATATATATGTAAGATTGGTTTTAAGAAGGCACTTGGCAGATTTTTGTAGAAGTGAAATAAATTAAGAAAATTAAACAGAAAAAAAAGTTATAGGAGTTTGAGTTTATGAAAATGTGCAACGTTAAATTTTTTATTATTCATATGTTATATAAAATATATATTTTCAAAACCTGGGGGACTCTAAAAATGCAACAAAAAAAAATCAATGCAAAAATCTAAACAAGTTGTGATTCCAATTTTAGGTTGATATCTCAAAATAAGCGTTCAGTGAGATTTAGTTTGGGCGCAGTACCACACTTCTCCACTAGTGGACATTACTGCCCATATAAGGACTCCATTTCCATATGTTCTTTGAGTCTGAAACATTATTTTTTTTTTAATTTTCAAACAATTTATGAAGTAGACATCCTATTCAGAAGTAGTATTGGAAGTTTGGCAGATTTTGAAATTAATTCATCCTCTAAGAAACACAAAAGATCACGTATGTGCATTATAGCTCGCTGCCACATCACTAATGCTGAATCTATTATTATTTTCTTTATATTTAAAACATTTTCAGAGCTTTTTTTCTAAAAGAATTGAATGGATGCTATCTTTTGAACTCTTGGCATGAAAACAAACTGAGGTTTCTACCATAATTTCATGATTTTTCATGTTCATCACTATTTCAAAATAAAGGTCTGAACATGCATTAGGAGTATGAACATATTCTTGTTGCAAATTGATAAATTACGGCTCTTCTGTAATTTATTTTGAAAATCAGTCACCAAATATGTAAACTAGAGATTGCAAGCTTTCAAATGATATATAGTTAGTTTATGTTTAGTAAAGGATATTACTGTTTTAAATATGGCTGTGGGCTGTGCCAATATAAGGGGTTAAATTATATTAAGCCTTAAAGTTCTGCATAATTAAGGGCGTGGCCACTTGAGTGACAAGTGGATTGCCGCTGATGTCACTACTAGCCGTTTGTGTGCTGTCTGTTAGCGTCACGTCACCTCAGCTAATCCGCCTCGCTGCACATTTTCGTTTATCCGGGAGCGACGCGCGTCCAAGATGGCGACGGCCGGCTCTGCCCACTTTGGGCTTCAAAAATGCTCTTCAGAAACACTATGGGTGGCGTCACGGACATATTCTTTTACACTCTAAGAATTAAACTAATTTAACTATCAAAGCCGTTTGTTTACATTCTTTCTTCAGTTTGATTTCCCTTAAATGTCCCACAGTAATGTCCTTATTTCCAAACATCCGTGTCATGTCAGTCTGATGGGCTGAGTCGATCTGATACGAGGATTGAAGATAATAAAACAGACCTCAAACATGTTTCTGGCCGAGCACAATCATTATTCGCCGCTCTGTGATTTGCTCCGTTAGAATTCGCCCGAGTTCAAAGAGGTTGGAATGACTCGTTTTTTAGCGTGATGTGTATCGGTGAAGGACATCTCGGTGACATTTCCTTTTAAAAGATCAAGCAGACGCGGAGAGAAGTTGCAGATCCGACCCCTGTCTGCGTTTAAATGGCTCCTCTGATGATGAAAGTCGGGGTTAAGGGCTCGGAAAGAGCACGCTAGCGCATGTCTGCATGCTAATCATCGGCGTATACGCATTCCACATACACAACTGTACAGGATAATTAGAAGAAACGGAGACGCAACAAACAAGAAACCAGAACAAAGACAAAGCACTTGCTCAAGTACGTGAAGAATCCCTGCTAAAAACACAATCTTACAATGTCACAACTGGTGCTTTACGCTGGTTACGAGCACATATGACACAATATATGTCAGATGGGATGAGGCAAGATGGTTGACTTGTTGTTCAACAACCGACTTAGAGCATTTTTAGGGCTTTTTCTTTAAAAAATAAAAGTCACTGAGAAGTTGCATCTCTAAATTCTGACTGTAAATATGATGTGTATATATATCCACACTGCAAAAATGTTTTTTTTTTTTTTAAGAAAGTAAATCTAAATCTTAATATAATAAAATTGGTCTTTTTGTGAGTTTTAGGTCATTTTGAGTTTTTTTTTTTCAAGTGACAAGTGACAGATATAAAGTGTAAGTTTTTGTGCATGAATCTTAATTAAAGGTCAAATATGATTGTTTTTGTCACACTGCAAAATAAATTCCTATCTTGAATCAAGCAAGATGCACTTAAATCTAAGTAGTGTACTAAAATTATTAAGTTATTGGGTTGTTTTAAGAATTTAATCTATTTTCAGGTTATTGTGCATCTTAATTTTTTTTTAAATAAGCTGTTTAAGGTTAAGGTTTAATATTCTGAAAATTAAAGGTTAAATATTCTAGTTTTAATGCAATCTTGACTCATTTTTTCTAAACAAATTTTTTATCATTTTTGTCTAGTTTTAAAGGGGGGGGTATAATGCCCTTTTCACAAGATGTAAAATAAGTCTCTGATGTCCCCAGAGTGTGTGTGTGTTTGAAGTTTTAGCTCAAAATACCCCACAGATATTTTTATATAGCATGTTAAAGTGTCACTTTTTGAGGGTGAGCAAAAACACACCGTTTTGTGTCTGTCCCTTTAAATGCAAATGAGCTGCTGCAGAGGGCGGGGTTTCAAGAGCTCATGTGTTAGCAGCTGCGTTTACCTCACACACACACACACACTAAAATGACAGAAACTGTTCTGTTTTTAATGTTTAAACGGAGTCAGACAAAGATGGAGAGACTCAAGAAGAAGTGACGACATGTAGAAGCAACAGGACGTCTCTGAATGGTTAGTTGATGAGTTTATGTCGCTGATGTGGAGTTAACTATCTTCAATATTAGCACATTCTGTCATGATAATCTATAAATCGCTCGTATAGGAACTGTTGTGAGACGCACACAGAGTGACTTTCTATTGCATGTGAAAAGATGCTAAAGTTTGAGCTGACTCACAAATGTGCTCGACTACAGCAACTCTTCCTCTTCTCAACATGGACTGTGTGTTCAGGGGGCGGGGCTTATGCAAATTTTAGGGTTGGTGATGTCACTAACCCGGGAGGAATGTCGTGTAGTTCCTACCAGCCGTTTGTTGTAGTTCTTAAAAAGGGATTTCTTTAAAAGCAAATATCTCCCTTTGCTCTGAACTTTGAGCGTTGTAACTTTGCAGATGTTGTTTATGATCAAACACAACATTACACACTAACTACAGTTAGAAAACACAACATTACACACTAACTACAGTTAGAAAACACAACATTACACACTAACTACAGTTAGAAAAGTCAAATCATAATCAACCACCCCTTTAAGATCCAATAGCATTTAATAGTGATATTAATATATATTAATGCTATTTTCAAGAATTCTTGAAGTCAGTTTTGCTTACCCTATTGGCAGATTTTTTTGCTTGATTTTTGTACAATCAATGTGTAGATTTAAGTGCATCTTGCTTGTTTCAAGAAGGGCATTTCGTGCAGTGCAATATTATAGTCTTCAACAAAACATATTGGTTTAATAACACAATCACCAATCATATTTCCCTCAAAGAGTCTTCAATCTTCCAACTGAGCCTCAAACAGATGGTGCGCGCATATGCAAAATGGCCACGCTAATTCAATAAGGAAGGTCAAAGCAGAAAGGGGCATTTCATTATAACAGCGGATGGGGTTTCAACACGGCGTCGCGATCCACTGCAGCTCAAGCCAAGGCTGGGAATAAATCTAGGGGACAATTCTGGATTCAATCTCTGTTCTTGGACACGAGACTCAGGCGTTGAGGCTTTCTAGTCAGCGTTTGCTAAGTGATTTAAGCAGCAGGTTGTTCTGTTTTCGTGGCAGACGGCGCTTGCCATGTCTTCGGGATAATAGGATGCGCCTCATTGAGCGAGCTTATTGGATCTTCCTGAGAGCTATAAGTGGTGATGCTAAATTGAACGCAATATGCTTTTTTTCTTTTTTTTTCTTTGCATGCTATTACATCAGTTTAAAGAAGTATGAGTTGTGCAAATACTATTGTGTCCGTTCAGGCAGAGCTCGGCGCTATCAAATCTTGACGACGGCTCATTTCGCGGAACAAGGTAAACGAATGAGTTCAAAAGACAGGCGGTGTTTCGTGAAGCGCTCGCCGAGATAAGGTCGTCGTTTGCTTGTGACTCACAGAAGCTTGAAGAGTGTGTTAATTGAAACATTTAGTCTCAAATCTAGTCAGCAGAAAATTGAGTGTAAAAACGCTGAGGTGATGAACTATGTGTGGGTTTGTAATGTGAAACGCCCATTTTAAGTTGAATGTGAAAAGACCAGCATTACGGTCTTAACTGGTCTCTTCAGACTGGTTTACATAACCATCTTTACCAGCAAAAGCTGTAATCTAGCATGGCCTGATAAAGCTGGTTGACCAAGGAAGTCTTACGAAGCTAGTTTAGCAGTCTAAAAGGAACACACCACCATTTAAAAAACAATTACAATGACCAAATGTTTCATTTCCCATCAAACAATTCATAGATGTGTACATTAAGTACATGTAATGTTAACCAAGTAAACATTTTAATTTAGAAATAATTTTTTTTTATTGACCAATGTCATTTCACATTGTCATTTTATAAAACTTTCGATCTTTTAACACTACAAAAAAAGAGAGTGATTGTGTTAATGGACTTTCTTTAACATAACATAACATAACATAACATAACATAACATAACATAACATAACATAACATAACATAACATAACATAAAATTCACGTTACAATACACGTTTGACAAGTATATCAACAAAACTTAAACCTCATATTAACACACAGAAGTGTGACAGAATTACTCACTACATTGTCATCTACACTCTCAAAAATAAAAAATAAAAATAGGTTCTAAAATGGGGGTTTCAAAGTGATGCCATAGAAGGACCATTTTTGGTTCATTAAAAGGCCCTTTTGGTAAAAAGTTTTTTTTTCTTTAATGTGAAAAACATGTTATAATCCCATATAAAATTTTCCCATGATAACACCAAAAAGTTGCACAAAAGCATTATGTTCATACCGTTTACACGTTCTGCTAGTTTCCAACGATACATGACAGGTATATCTGTTATGTACGATGATTTTAGATCACATTTTCATGTAAAGCGACATTTTTTTCACGTTATGAAAATAGAGCATTTATAATAAGTCATCAATTTTAAAAGTACAGGTAAAGTGACGGTCATATTCTAGATATTCACTGTAAAGCCACGCTTTAAAACGACACATCTAGCGGCATCTAGTGGTGAGGTTTGCGAATTGCAAACAGCCAGTCACTTACGGCCTATCCCTCCCTTTTCAAACTGGAAGGAGAAGCTGCGGTGGCCGACATAACCAGCACATTTCTCTACACATAGCAAACCCACAACACAGCAAGGGGGAAGATTAGTAAAAGTTCAGCTGGCTAATATGAGCTGTTATGCTGTAGGCTAACGCTAGTGTTTTACGGTCAATAGTACTAATCAGCTGATTGTCTCACGAACGTAACCAGCACATTTATCCCCAGAACACAGCGAGGGAGAAGAACTAAGTTACATGAAACTACATATTTTACACCACTGACAAGGGAAAAGTCACTTCTCACGGTGTCTATGGCTAGCTTCTAGGTAATGCTAACATTATGAAACAACAGTTTTCATTTGCATTGTTAAAGTTGGAATACCTATCCAGCAGAAAAAAGGCAACTTCGGCGTCGCTTTGAAAGCCTTTTTTCCCTCATAAGACCCTTCATCGGTGAAACCACACCAATGTTGACCCGTGATTTTGACCTTCATTTCTTGCTTATTTTTCTGGCTTCATCATACCTCCTCTTCTTCGAAGCAGATTTACCCTCCGTCGGCTCTTGTCCTAAACAATATCTGTGGTCATTAATTTTCCCGAAATTATGCTGCGTCTTTTTCTGCTGCTTCTCATTCAAGTTAGCGACGACGCGCGCTGTAGCGCTGTGTGTTCGCTGTCGGCTACGGTAGAAACATGACGTCACAATATGTCGAGCTTCATAGAAGGGGGTGCCCGCGCTTATGTAGATATAAATGACTCATTCTAAGGTAATAAAAACATAACGGTTCATTAAGTAAGGTCTTTATACACCACTGAAAACATAGTTATGGATCTTATATTTCATTTCTGTCAATATATCCTTAGAAATATTACACATTGCACCTTTAACTTAAACAACGATCGATTATGGGAATTTAAAGTCAATCCATAAAGTCAATACAGCTTTACTTGGTCTGAACCGAAAACAATCCCTTCAGATGGTCTTTAAAAGATCAGTTTACAGTCGGCGTCATGATGATCTCAATGTTTCTTCAACTTCATTGAATCTTTCCGAGCCTGCAGATTCTCCTGCGCCGACAGCCATTATTGCAGGAGCTCGTCTTAGAGAAGTAACCGGATGATTGAGTCGATATACAGCGTGACACTGAAACACTCGTATAGCCGAGCGCTACACAGTTATTGAGCTGTGCAGATCTCAGTGAGGAAGTGCACGTGTGTGTGAACAACAGCTCTCACCGTTCACCAGCACCACGATGTCCCTGAAATCGATCTCTCCGCGGGCCTCCACGCGCGCCTCGCAGCGATACACACCCTCGTCAGCTTTGCTCACTCGCAGGATCTGCAGGTTGTTGGTGGGAAGGACTTGAAATCTGCCTTCAGGAAGAGAAAGAAACACAAACATCACAACTAATCACTGCATGTGTGTGAGTGTTATTCACAAACAGTCTGGATCTATACGGCACTTATTGCAGAGTTTTAATTGTACAAGTTACACTGTAAACCTGAATAAGTTGGCAGAACTCAATCAAGTTCTGAAATTCAAAGTTTAAGTAAGCAGAACTAGCAGATTTTTATTTTGTACTTAAATATTTCAAGTTAAGAACAATTAAAATGTATGAGTACACTAATTCATATAAAGCTTTCATGTAATCTCAATGTGAACACTTTTATTAGTATAAACTTAGTTAGCTTTAACAAGCTAATCCGCTAATATACTAATTTGCTTACATATTAGCAATAGTATCTTGTAAAGAAGCACTTGTTGTATGAGTGCAACAATATATAGGTTTTATTTGCTCTGAAATCATGCTCATGCACCACACGTCACCATGATGTAACTATCCTAAAACCAACATCAACAGAAATTCTTCTAAATTAGCATAACAAAAAAATTAATAATTACTACAATTACTACACATTATATTACACTTAATTTTAGCATTTACTCTCACTTTCGAGTGCCATCGGCAAAGCATGCTGGGAAATAGACATCCCAGCCGTTTCAGTGAAACTTAAGTTCGTCTAAATTAAAAGAAATAATTTCATAAAACTCAAAACAATGGAACAGTTTAGTTTACTTAACATAAATCAGTTCTGTGAACTTGAAAGAAAAAGAAAGTGCTAAATACTCATAAAAGTTCATTTGACTGAACTAATTAGTTTACTTTAAGTTTGTCCAACTCAAACCAATGAAGTATTTTGAGCATTCGGGTTTACAGTGACAAGGTTCAAACACTGGTGTCCGCAGAATAATATTGGGTGGACAAATGGAAAAGTTTTTGGGGCGGACATGACCTGTTAAAAGGAGATGGTGCCACTCTTCTCTAGTAATATGGAACATATTAAGCCCTATCCGCACAGGATAAGTATTACCTGGTGACATGTAGTCATTTGTAATAATTGTGGGGGTCATCTGTGATGTGATTGGACACGGTGTTTCATGGAGCCTTAAGATTCATCACAAACTTAAAGTCTCTCACTGTTTGCTGTATTCTCGGGGCGAGTGGTTCTTCCTCTCCATTCGGCGTTGGATGCACTGGCATCTTTTTATTTATAAAGCAGTATTAGGACTTCTTCCTCCTCATCTGAACACTTACATCCCCCCGAGGTCTGCAGGGACATATCACCTGCGATCACAGGATCTGTTTTTATTGACCGTCCCTAAAGCTTGCACTGACTTTGGCAAAAAGGCTTTTAGTTTTACAGCAGCATCTGCAGGGAATCGGCTTCAGAACGAACTACAGTTGAAGGAGTTAATCACACTTTATTCTTTTAAAGGCTTTTTAAAGGACCTTGCAGAAAGAAGTCTGAAGTCTGTCTGTCATTGTTTTTAAATTGATTTAGGACCCAGGTTTTTAATGATGACATTGTTGTTTGAATATGATGAGTGAATGTGTGTCTATGTATTTACCTGTAATGGCCCTATCTTGCACCCAGCGCAATTGACTTTGTACACCGCCGCACATATCATTCCTATGTTGCACCCGCGCACAGCGGACTTTTCCCTCCACAGACATACGTCAGTAAATTAGGGAATGAACTTGCGCTCGCGGGGGCGGTTCAGTGAAAAGAGGAGTGTGTTCCGGCGCAAACGTTCCCCGGTGATATTCTGCAGTTTCAGAAAACAACTCCGCCACTGACCAGGAGAAACCCAGTCTAAAGACAGCGGCGCCGCGCGTTAGTCATATGCTATTTTAAGGGCGCATGCTTGGCCATTATGTAGCGTGTGAACAACACACACACACTTTGATTCTCTAATCTAAACAGACGCACCAGTTTTCATTTTTGGAAATCATTCATTATTACAAGGAAAAATATTAACACACGAGGGAAATCATTGTTGTGTCCGTGAAGATGTGAAAAAATAGGCATAAATCTAGATTACACATTTACCCAAATTATTATACGCCTGTTTAACCGAAGCTAATGTGTGTGTGTTTCTCCATCATTCTCATACAATGTCACTTCTCTGTGTTTTACGGCCCTGACGAGAACGTCGGTCTCCTCGGCTGTGAACCGCTCCTGGCGTGCGCCGGCAAACCCGCCGTTATAATAGCAATCCGCCGTTATAATAGCAATCCGCCGTTATAATAGCAATCCGCCGTTATAATAGCGATCCGCCGTTATAATAGCAATCCGCCGTTATAATAGCAATCCGCCGTTATAATAGCGATCCGCCGTTATAATAGCAATCCGCCGTTATAATAGCGATCCGCCGTTATAATAGCGATCCGCCGTTATAATAGCAATCCACCGTTATAATAGCAATCCGCCGTTATAATAGCAATCCGCCGTTATAATAGCGATCCGCCGTTATAATAGCAATCCGCCGTTATAATAGCAATCCGCCGTTATAATAGCAATCCGCCGTTATAATAGTAATCCGCCGTTATAATAGCGATCCGCCGTTATAATAGCAAACCCGCCGTTATAATAGCAATCCGCCGTTATAATAGCAATCCGCCGTTATAATAGCAATCCGCCGTTATAATAGCAATCCACCGTTATAATAGCAATCCGCCGTTATAATAGCGATCCGCCGTTATAATAGCGATCCGCCGTTATAATAGCAAACCCGCCGTTATAATAGCAATCCGCCGTTATAATAGCAATCCACCGTTATAATAGCAATCCGCCGTTATAATAGCAATCCGCCGTTATAATAGCGATCCGCCGTTATAATAGCAATCCGCCGTTATAATAGCGATCCGCCGTTATAATAGCAATCCGCCGTTATAATAGCAATCCGCCGTTATAATAGCAATCCGCCGTTATAATAGCAAACCCGCCGTTATAATAGCAATCCGCCGTTATAATAGCAATCCGCCGTTATAATAGCAATCCGCCGTTATAATAGCAATCCGCCGTTATAATAGCAATCCGCCGTTATAATAGCGATCCGCCGTTATAATAGCAATCCACCGTTATAATAGCAATCCGCCGTTATAATAGCAATCCGCCGTTATAATAGCAATCCGCCGTGGAACAAGCGCGCCGGCTCTTAAAGTGAATGTGAGAGGATGCTCTGATTGGTTTATTTCACGTTACGCCCAAACCACACCTATGAGTAATGAAGCGACTTCAGACACACACATTTTAGATTTGCGTCAGGCGCAAGAGTCGTTTATCCCGCCGGTATAATAGCAACAGCGCCGGGATCCGCCCACAAAGTTACTTGCGTTTCGCGTTTGATACTTGCGTTTCAGAGCGTTACAATAGGGCCCTACGTGTCTTTTTATCTATTTGAAACTGCGCTGCCACTTGCCAGGACACTCTTGTAAAAGCGATTTTTTAATCTCAAGGAGTTTTTTATTCTGGTTAAATAAAGGTTTGAATGAATGAATGAATGAATCTTAATCCTGAGTGAATCGGCCATGTCTGTAATTTGTAAAGTAAAATCTCAGGCTTTGATTATCCCGTGCGAATGGGCCACACAAAATTCAGATGTGGGGGGGTCATTTCTAAATCACACGAGGTCCCCAGATAATACTAATCCAGTGCGAATAGGGCTTTAGAGTTGACCCTTGACTAACTGGGGGTCAGGTCAGACTGGCTAAACCCAGCGTCTGCTAGCGCTCACGTCGCCGAAGTCAGATAAATCCCAACACATGGAGACTCTCTCACAGATATCATCATATAGAGACTGTGTCTGTTCCCCTGAAATTGGAAATACAAAAAACTCTGAAACCCATTTAAAGGGGTGTTAAAATGCCCTTTTCACAAGATGTAAGATAAATCTTGTGTGTGTGTGTGTGTGTGTGAAGTTTTAGCTCAAAATACCCCACAGATATTTTTATATCGCATGTTAAAATTGTCACTTTTTGAGGGTGAGTAAAAACACACAGTTTTGTGTCTGTCCCTTTAAATGCAAATGAGTTGCTGCTCCCGGCACAGGGGGCGGGGCTTCAAGAGCTTTTGTGTGTGTTAGCAGCTCCGATTACCTCACACACACACACACTAAAATGACAGAAACTGTTCTGCTTTTAATGTTAAAACGGAGTCTGATGGAGAGACTCAAGAAGAATTGACAACATGTAGAAGCAACAGGACGTCTCTGAATGGTTAGTTGATGAGTTTATGTTGCTGATGTGGAGTTAACTATCTTCAATTAGCATATTCTGTCATGGTAATCTATAAATCGCTCGTATAGGAACTGTTGTGAGACGCACACAGAGTGACTTTCTATTGCATGTGAAAAGATGCTGACTCACAAATGTGCTCGACTACAGCAACTCTTCCTCTTCTCAACATGGACTGTGTGTTCAGGGGGCGGGGCTTATGTAAATTCTAGGGTTGGTGATGTCACTAAACCCGGAGGAATGTCGTGTAGTTCCGACCAGCCGTTTGTTGTAGTCCTTTTCTTTAAAAGTAAATATCTCCCATTTGCTTTGAACTTTGAGCGTTGTAACTTTGCAGATGTTGTTTATGATCAAACACAACATTACACACTAACTACAGTTAGAAAAGTCAAATCATAATCAACCACCCCTTAAAGATCCAATAGCATTTAATAGTGATATTAATATATATTTATGCTATTTTCAAGAATTCTTGAAGTCAGTTTTGGATAAAAATGTAATTGATGTTCAACAAATAGAAAACAGATATAATACAGATACACAAATGATAAAGCTTGGGTTGCTGAATATTCAATCCCTTTCTTCAAAAGCACTTATTGTTATTGATATGATTACAGATCATAACCTAGATGTGCTGTGTTTGACAGAAACCTGATGATTACATTACTTTAAATGAATCCGCACCCCAAGATTACTGTTATAAATGAAATGTACCATCACTGAACTTACTTAAGCTGACACTATTGTCTTCTAGATCTGAAGAAACAAACTTTGTTGCATTATTTTAATTGTTATCTCTGTAAAGCTGCTTTGAAACAATATTGTAAAAAGCGCAATAGAAATAAAGGTGACTTGACTAATGTTTGAGCAACAGTAATAGTGATCCTGATACTCACGTTAGCAAATTGCACTAATAAAAATAAATAAATAAATTGTGTCGGTGCCAAAGAATCCCTCAGACTTTACAGTATTGGATTTTTGGATTGATCACTAAACTAAAAACCAGACATAGGGTTTGTAAGAGAAATCATTCTGTTATGTTTAAAGCCTTTGACAGCAATATAGTCCTCTGTGCGGCGAAAGGAAAAAAGCAGAGGATTTAATCAACAGACTTCTTTTTCATCTGAGCACAATAATAGGAAAATATTATCATCAATCCTCAAAACTACTTCTGCTTCCATTTCAAGGACATTTGCTAAATGAAACACCTTCAGGATCACAGCCTTTCTTCTGCCATCCCTCGCTGATAAACACACACCTTTTCTCTTCTCATCCAGGAGAGACATTTATAACCGGCTCCCTAATTAGAATAAAAATAATCAAATCTCCATCTTTTAATCTTCCAGGCTGGAAAAGTGCAGATAGCTTGTCAACGTTCTGCCGTTGAATTACAATTAAGGGTTTGACACCTCAAATGTAGAAGTTTTCAGCAGAGAACTTTCCTGAATAGCATTTCAAACCCAACAAACACCTTTGCGTAAAATGTTTAGATAGCAAAGTGTGTTTGTGCATCTTTCTGTACAATAAATGACTGTTCTTTTTATTTGTACGTCACTTTGGGTAAAAGCGTCTGCTAACTGATTAAACATAAATTACACTTGACATATATTCTTATTCAAATTCTGTCAAATCAATTAATTGTATATAACATAAAAATGTGTAAATATATGTGTGTGTGTGTGTATTTATGTACAGTGTATATATATATATATATATACACACACACACACACAATTATATATTTACTAACTTGTATGTTAGATGTGATTAATCAAATAGAGTAATCACAATTAATCGCATCCAACATAAAAGTTTGTATATATATATATATATATATATATATATATATAATATGTTTATACACACACACACACACACACACACACACACACACACACACACACACACACACACACACACACACACACACACACACACACACACACACACACACACACACACACACACACACAATATATATATTTACTAACTTGTATGTTAGATGTGATTAATCAAATAGAGTAATCACAATTAATCGCATCCAACATAAAAGTTTGTATATATATATATATATATATATATATATATATATATATATGTTTATACACACACACACACACACACACACACACACACACACACACACACACACACACACACACACACACACACACACAATATATATATTTACAAACTTTTATGTTAGATGTGATTAATCAAATAGAGTAATCACAATTAATCACATTAACATAAAAGTTTGTAAATATATATATATATATATACAATATGTTTACACACACACACACACACACACACACACACACACACACACACACACACACACACACACACACACACACACACACACACACACACACATTATACATATATATTATATATTTACAATAAGAAGCTGTACATTTTATGTTTAGGTCTATGCTCCAAAAGAGATTAACAGGTAATAAGAGGATCATAACTATTACATAAATATAATTTTGCGCCATAAAATCCCCTAAAAATTCAAAATATGAAATAAAAAAAGATTTCCTAAATCCTTTCATTGAAATAAAAATGCATCTTTCTGTACAATAAATGACTGTTCTTTTTATTTGTACGTCACTTTGGGTAAAAGCGTCTGCTAACTGATTAAACATAAATTACACTTGACATATATTCTTATTCAAATTCTGTCAAATCAATTAATTGTATATAACATAAAAATGTGTAAATATATGTGTGTGTGTGTGTATTTATGTACAGTGTATATATATATATATATATATACACACACACACACACAATTATATATTTACTAACTTGTATGTTAGATGTGATTAATCAAATAGAGTAATCACAATTAATCGCATCCAACATAAAAGTTTGTATATATATATATATATATATATATATATATAATATGTTTATACACACACACACACACACACACACACACACACACACACACACACACACACACACACACACACACACACACACACACACACACAATATATATATTTACAAACTTTTATGTTAGATGTGATTAATCAAATAGAGTAATCACAATTAATCACATTAACATAAAAGTTTGTAAATATATATATATATATACAATATGTTTACACACACACACACACACACACACACACACACACACACACACACACACACACACACACACACACACACACACACACACACACACACACACACACACACACACACACACACACACACACACACACACACACACACACACACACACATTATACATATATATTATATATTTACAATAAGAAGCTGTACATTTTATGTTTAGGTCTATGCTCCAAAAGAGATTAACAGGTAATAAGAGGATCATAACTATTACATAAATATAATTTTGCGCCATAAAATCCCCTAAAAATTCAAAATATGAAATAAAAAAAGATTTCCTAAATCCTTTCATTGAAATAAAAATGCCAGCGGGTTAAAGGAAGATCTTACTGTTGGGCTGGGACGTGATTTCTCTGTTCTTGTAGAACCAGGACACGGCTGGCACCGGTGAACTGATGACATCACAGATGACCTCAGCGACCTCGGCCTGACGAAACTCCTGCGGCGTCTTCACCTCGCGAAACGTCAACTTCTCTGTGGACACACAAACACAACAACATATCACACGTGCCTCAACAAATCAGGAGAACAAATCCTGCTAATTAAAAAGTCACATTTCTAAACTTGATTTTGTCGTCTGCCGCTTTAAATGCTCAAGCTCTTGATGGATTCTGATTGGCTATTGGCTGTTTTAATCATTCATCAGATGGAAAAAAAAATTCTGAAAGTGATTCCTTCTGGCAGAGGTTGCGAGCATGTTTAAACTAAAGGATTTATACTTTTATTAATTTGATTCGCTACTCCTTACATGAAGAACATGTTCATGCCAGCTAGTTACTGACCGGATTCACACTAATAAACACATAGCCGGACCGGATTGATATTGTCTTGTTCTGGAGCGAGGTTTACGTGAGGTAATGTGAAAATAAGTAGGGTATCCTGAAATCCGTCCCAATGCAGTTCCACTTTCCACCACAGATTTACATGGGAGAACTGTGGGGTGCTGTAGAGCTGAGGAACATCATAACATTAAAGCATTAGTTCACTTTCAAATTAAAATGTCCTGATAATTTACTCTCCCCCATGTCATCCAAGATGTTCATGTCTTTTTTTCAGTCGAAAAGAAATTAAGGTTTTTGAGGAAAACATTCCAGGATTTTTCTGCATATAATGGACTTCAATGGCAACCAACGGGTCGAAAGTTCAAAAGTGAGTTTCAGTGCAGCTTCAAAGTCTCGATGCTATCCCAGCCGAGGAATAAGAGTCTCATCTAGTGAAACGATCAGTCATTTTCTAAAAAAATAAATATATATATATACTTTAACCACAAATGCCCGTCTTGTACCGTCTCTGAGATGCGCCACACATTACATCATGACGAAAGGTCACGCGTGACGTTGTCGGAAGAACCGACCCAGTGTTTACAAGTGTGGAGTAGGAGGACCGTTCAAAGTTATTGTGTGTTGAATGACACATATTTATATGTATTTGAGTCAGTTTATTGTTTAAAATGCTCCTTACGTGTGCATATCCTGGATGTTTAACGACGTCACGCGTGACCTTTCCAACGTGATGACGTAATGCGTGGCGCATCTCAGAGACGGTACAAGACGGGCTTTTGTGGTTAAAAAGTATATTATTTGTATTTATTTTTTAGAAAATGACAGATCGTTTCGCTAGATAAGGCCTTTATTCCTCGGCTGGATCGTGTCGAGACTTTGAAGCTGCACTGAAACTCACATCTGGACCTTCGACCCGTCGGATGCCATTGAAGTCCATTATATGGAGAACATCCTGCAATGTAGGGGTGGAGCCGAACCCGAATACGGTATTCAGAAAGGCACAAATAACGTGTTTTTTACAAATACTTATTTCGAACAAATACTTTAAAAAATATTTGTATTCGGGAACAAGAAAAACTTTCCACACAGCAACAGAGAGCGCTCGGCTGAGAGAAAAAACACTTAACTCACTATTTTTGTTGAATAGATTTTTGTACCTTAACTGGGTTCCTGAGGCAGTTTATAACTTTCGGGAAGCGGAGTTTGATCGGGAGATTATTCCATTACGCTGCATTATTGACGTCTGCAGTCGGGTGCTCTCGTGTCGGCTCGGTTTAGCTGTTTAGCGCGGTGATTTAGACAATAGGCTGTTGACAGAGTAATGTTAACGTCCGGTTAAAAATGTTAAAAATGCTTGTGTAGTTGTGTCGAATTGTATGCACGTGTGGGAGTTATATGTTACTCTGTCTTTCGCAGACATAAGCTGTAGGCTTCATAATGTTCACAATGGTATTTTATTAGTTGTTGTTTAACCATGGATGAGGTAATGGCTGTTATGTTATTTTCTTTTCAATGACGTTCCTTGTTTCATTGCTGGATTTATGGAAAAACATCAACGAATATTGCATATCCATAATTATTATAATGGTTATAATTAAAGAATACTTACACTATAACGTAAATTAGAAGTGTAACGCAATTTTTTTAGTTTTTTAACGCCTATTTAGAATTTTACTCGAATACAAATACAAATACTTTCCCCCCTCAACAAATACAGATACAGATACAAATATCGGCTGCTTTGCACACCCCTACTGGAATGTTTTCCTCAAAAACCTTCATTTCTTTTCGACTGAAGAAAGAAAGACATGAACATCTTGGATGACGTGGGGGAGAGTAAATCATCAGGACATTTTTATTTGAAAGTGAACTACTTCTTTAAATCCTTTAAAGGACTTTACAACTAAAAGTAGTCTAGAAAAAAACGAAAAAATATTTGATGCATACGTTCACAGACAAGCCGCGGTCGGCGATCACATTAATTCTCTCAGTTATTCCTAAAGTTTGCTTGTGAACGGACAGAATCTCTCTCGCTGTAGACTAAAAAAATTTTTCTATTCTGAATCTCATCATTTGTCTTGCGCTGTGAGGTCAGGGCAGAGCGCACTGGGCCTTGTTTCTACACAGCCACTATTACTCTGATTTTCCCAGCGTTTAGCCTCATTGACCCACTGAAAACACGGAAGATCTGGCTTCATTTCAGCGCGAGGACACAGTGGAGAATACCATCCAAACAGACTGAACTGAAGGTCATCTGACACAAAACACTCAATCTTTTCACTTCTGAGAAGCCGAACGCGTCTTATTGATGAAAGCAGATTTAGTCAAAAACAAGATGTGTTGAGAGTGATTTGCTTTTTATTTTCTGTGTTTTTGTGTGTATCGACCTTCATAATGTACCAGCTCAGCCTGAATGACATCAACACTGAGTGAAGTTTGTGAAGTAAAGTCCAGTAACGTTAATAATGTTTGTTTCCAAAGTTATCTAGTGATCTCATGAATAATGTTCTTCGTTTTTTTTTTATTATTTAGTTGGACATTTGTCAATTTTTTTTATAAATGTAACTAACCGTTTCAGATCGCTCAGAGAACATTCATAAGTAATGATCCAATGATTGAAGAACGATAAAATTAAATGTTTCCTTAAAGTTTGCATAGGCCTAATAAAAAAAAATAATAAAAAAAATAAAAAAAATGTTGGGGCCGTTATGAGTTTTCAGAGGACATTTAGAAATAATGCTTTCATAACTTAATGAGAACATTAGTAAAACATTCTCAAAACATATTATGCTATCTGGGAGTATTTGCTCTTTATATGTTGAAGTAAAACTTGATTAAAGTGGCTATATGTGACCCTGCTGGACCACACAACCAGTCACATGGGTAACTTTTTTTAAATTGAGATGTATGCATAACCTGGAAACTGCATAAATACATTTCCTATTGATGTGTGGTTTGTTAGGATAGGACAATATTTGGTCGAGACACAACTATTGAAAATCTGGAATCTGAGGATGCAAAAAAATCTAAACATTGAGAAAATCTCCTTTCAAGTTGTGCATTTATGTTCACGATTGTGCTGCATTCACTCACAAAAATACATGTTTTATATATTTACGGTAGTAAATTTACTAAATATCTTCATGGAACATGATCTTAATATCCTAATGATTTTTGGCATAAAAGAAAAATTGATCATTTTGACCCATACAATGTATAGTTGGCTATTGCCACAGATATACCCGTGCGACTCGAAACCAGGGTTTGTGATCCAGGGTCATATATGTAGAATTCAGAAACCTGTGTTATTAGCGACACCGGTGGCCGCTAAGTGAACTGCAGCGGCAGACTCTTTCTGCATTATCCTGAGTATAAGCTTTAGGCCCTATCCACACTACTGCGTTTTCGTTTAGAAACGGAGACCTTTTGCTACGTTTGCACCTCCCGTCCAGACCACAACGGCAAAAACGAAGACCTAAAACGGAGAAGTTTAGAAACGCGGCCGACCCCGTTTTACGTTTTGAGTCTCCGTAGGGCGTTTTAGTGAAGACGGTCGAAACAGAGGACTTTAGAAACGATGACGCAGAGGCTCACGCTCGGCTCTATGATTAGGTGTCATCAGTCATGAAGGCTTTAGTGTAAGTTCTGCCAGAAAGACTCAATCAGCGCGCCACGTAATACTTCACTTCTAACCAATCATGAGCTAACACTCACAGTATAAAAGATTGGTACTTACATTCGTCTGAGTTCGCAGATGCTGACGCTGCCAATTACCTCCATCCTCCCCAACCACCACCAGGATGGTCCCTTCCTTAACCTCCAGGGGGGTCGGCTGCGCCCCTGCCTTCGTCTTCAGGCAGGATATGCAGATTCCGCTACCCTCGCATTGCTCTCTAAGGACGGGGCCTACGCCAAAGAACTTTATAAATTCATGCTGGCTGGGCTGTTAATAAAAATACGCTGTTATATCAATTTATCTCCCGAGTCTTTCTGGTAGAAATGGCGTATCCTTCCCTGATTCGTCAGACACCCATCACATGACCCGTCCCCGGGAAGAAAACATACAAAACCAGCCTGGACTACGTAACGTTAGTGACTGCAACATGGATAACGAATCACAAGCGTTACTGACGTTGATGTCTTTGCTAGCATCTGTTGTGCAAGTAAATTCTGCATTTTACAATGCTAACTGCCTACATGTGCCTGTGTACACCAGCACGCGCATGCCCAGTGTTGGAGAGTGGTCACGTGATCCGCGTTTTCAGTCGTTTTAATGTGGACGAGGATCATTTCTAATGCGCAGCTAAAACGCTGGTGTGGACGGAGATCGTATTGGTTTTAATTCTCCGTTTCTAAACTAAAACGCTGTAGTGTGGATGAGGCCTTATTTCATGTGCCATTGAACGGAAGAGGAGCAAAACTGTCGGATCCTTTTGATTTTCCCAGAGAAACTGGACAGATCCCTCGACATAAAAACACGTTTCAGTCTTTCAGACAACCTAGGAAGTCAGTCTCGTAAAAAAAAAGAAAAAAAAGAAAAAAAAGTTGTGTTAAAAACTGTTCACACATTGGCAATAAAAAAGCTATTAAATTTGGTCCCACTTTATATTAAATGGCTTTAAGTACTATGTACTTACATCGAAAAATGAATACTTATTGTGTTCATGTTTTATTGTAAAACACTTTTGCTGCTATTGCGGTGTGATACGGGTCAGGTTAGGGACAGGTGTGCTGGCTAAGTTTAAGGGTGGGTTAAAGGGACAATAAGTATCTTTTTAGGTATTTTATTATCTAAAATCAATATTTGTATTCATAAATATGTCCTCAATGGTGTACAAATACGGTGCGTGGGATTTCCCCCTTTCTGGTCAATGTATCCCTGCCTCTGCTTAATTATTTTGATCCCCGGTGGGGATAAATTTATCCTCCCCTCAAAGTGATCATAGTGCTACAGTGGCGAGACGGATCACAAAACTTATCACGGATCCGTGGTTTGATTAAAGTAAATTTTATTTTAAAATGATTACTCACTCACTCTTAAGCGTCTGGCGCGAGTGATTTCAATGTAAAGACGCGTTTATGCGCGTCTAGAGGTCCTGCGGCGCGGTGTTTAGAATTGCTAACACAGATAATGTCTTTTCTATAATTTCACTGTAGCTCAGCATCGCGATGTAAAGTTAACGTTATTGCATGATCACAGTTCATATGTGTGGGGAAAGATAAGCTATTAGAGTAAAAATATTTCGTTAGGCTACTTCAGTTAATAAGAAAAAGATTTTACAATTCCTGCAAATACAGTGATGAAGTTCATGTTCTCATGATTTTTTTTTATGAATAACAATGTTTCATACTGTAACATTCGTTTGTTTGTTGTCATGACTCATGTTGCAGTTTGTTTGAAATAACACACCTGTTCACCTGAAGGAAAACTTGACGAAGTGCTATTAGAAGACATCCTGTCAAAGCTTTTTGGTACATATCGCCTACCGTAGATGCAATGCGCATTTGAAAAAGCGAGGCGCTGGAGAGCAAAATTAGTTTGAATGCAAAATACAAATTCACCACTAGATGGGAGTAATTCCTACTTATTGTCCCTTTAAGTTATAAGGGAAGGGTCAATTACAGCTGTGATTACATGCAGGTATTTTACAAATATAAGTACAATGTAAAAACATCTATGTACACAATAAGTCCATTGTATCAAATTATTAATTTCAATGTAAGTACATAGTACTTAAAGCCACTTAAAGGATAATTCCGGTATTTAACACCTTGAGTCTATATTGTAGTTTGTTTTGGATGAACAAGAGTGGTGGACAACATTTTTTTGACAATGGTTCCTCTCTCGAGTTTTTGACTATAATAGAATTGGCCATGGACCCATTTAACATTGGAGTCAATGGGCATGTCCGAAAATGTCATTAAAACAGCCAATAATGTTCGTTTACAAAACTGTTAAACTCATCGAGTGGTTAGTGATGTTAGTTGATGATTATAAACAATATATCGTCGCAATATATGATTCCAATCCGTTTATTTTGCTATAGTGGAACTATTTTTTCAGACACTTCACAACCGTTTAACTTCCGCTCAATATTTGAATCTGAAGCGTTAGCACACTCCCGACCACTTCCGTTAGCGCATTTATATTAACGAGCACTCAGTCCTTCAACATTCAACAATGGGATTTTACAAAATGACGAATAAAACACGACAGAAACTGTATTTCGCAACACTTTTTGTTTCTGGAACATCAACTAACATCACTAATCACTCGGTGAGTTGCACAGTTTTGAAAACTAATGTTAAAGGTTGTTTTAATGACATTTTCGGACATGCCCATTGACTCCAATGTTAAATGGGTCCATGGCCAATTCTTTTATAGTCAAAAACTCGAGAGAGGAACCATTGTCAAAAAAATGTTGTCCACCACTCTTGTTCATCCAAAACAAACTACAATATAGACTCAAGGTGTTAAATACCGGAATTATCCTTTAATATAAAGTGGGACCTTAAATTCTTACTTATTGCCCGTTTAAAACAAAACTCTGATTATCTATTAAAGATTTGCTGTCATTAACCTGAGCAGTTTTGGCAGATCCAGAGATTTCACCAGTCTTGTCCTGTAAAAACTAGTGCAACGTGACTCCTGGAAGCTGAAGCCAGTCGATCAGCTTTAACCTGCCAATACTTTTGCAATAATCATGAGATGGTCAGCACACACACACTGTGAATGAGTCTGAGAATGAACTACTTTTGCCTCAACATGCAAGCACTGCTACAGTAAGTAATGCTATTCTGTCTTAAATGAATTCTTAAATGAAAATGTGCCAGCTCTGATCAATCTGACGACTTTTAACCTCGCCGGTCTCGGCTGGTTTCCTCCACCGCAGATTAAATCATGTTTTGAAGAAGAGCTGCGCTGGGGACAGGTGTGTGGCTTTGGTTGTGGCAGATCAGAACTATCGCAAGGTTTCTTTTTGGAGTGCCGTGTCAATGTGTCAAGCTTAATTTACATTCAGTGCTAATATGCCTCTATAATATCAATAAAATCAGCATTAAGCTTGCTTGCGGGAGGTGAGGACGCTCAACTCAGCCAAGCAACACTACAGCATTCATGAAGATATTGGGTCCTGTTTTAAGGATCTAAGCGTATGGTCTAAAGCGCACAACGCAAGTGCGTGTCCGAATCCACTTTTGCTAGTTTACCGACGGGAAAAATGGTTAGCACTCCCGATGCATGGTCTATAAAGGTAGTCCCTATTATCTTAAAGGAACACACCGACTTTCGTGACTTTAGCTCATTCCCCGTATCCCCCAGAGTTAGATAAGTCCACACACACCCTTCTCATCTCTATGCTTGCCGTAACTCTGTCTGACGCACCCACCGCTAGCCTAGCTTAGCACAAAGACTGGAGGTAAATGGCTCCAGCTAGCATACTGCTCCCAATAAGTGTCAAAATAACGCCAACATTTTCCTATTTACATGTTGCGATTTGTATAGTCACAGTGTGTACAAATAACAAGGTCACATGAGACACAGCCATCTTCTAACCGTATACACACTGTGAACTATATTCTCTGAAGGCGAAGCACTGCTACTTCTGCGGCGGGATTTGCTCCCAGCGCCTGAGAAGCCCCGCGGTGAGGAGACGAGAGTTCGCTCAGAGTGTTGCGCTAGGAACATTATGGCGTTATTTTGTCACTTATTGGGAGCAGTATGCTAGCTGGAGCCGTTTACCTCCAGTCTTTGTGCTAAGCTAGGCTAGCGGTGGGTGCGTCAGACAGAGTTACGGCACGCACAGAGATGAGAAGGGTGTGTGTGGACTTATCTAACTCTGGGGGATACGGGGAATGAGCTAAAGTCACGAAAAGTCGGCATGTTCCTTTAATGAGTAATGGGTGTGTTTTGTAACTTGAAAAATAAACTAATCAGAGTCTCAATGATGATCTCAAGCAGATCATCTACAAGACACCATATCTTTATGTACACAACATTAATATTTTATATTGTAATCCTTTTATTTTTATTTGTCATGTGTGTGTAATAAGCATAGTGTGTGTGTGTGTGTAATAAGCAGAATGTGTGTGTGTGTGTGTGATAAGCAGAATGTGTGTGTAATAAACAGAGTGTGTGTGTGTAATAAGCAGAATGTGTGTGTTTGTGTAATAAACAGTGTGTGTGTGTAATAAACAGAGTGTGTGTGTGTGTGTGTGTAATAAGCAGAGTGTGCGTCCCTACGAATGCAGGGAAAGTTGGCATGTCTTGACTTTGCTGATCACTCTATCTCTCATTCTATGTACAGAAATGCTGCAATAGGTGAGGATATTCTTTGCTTCACTGTCAAGGCTAGACTACAGGTGTTACCAACCAGATACAACCTAGCATTATGGTACCCTAAAAACTACACTCCACACTGTATAATGCATTCTAACTCGGATCACCTTGAATCAGTTGCTCATATTGTGAATGGCTGTAATATGTACAAAGGGTTATACACAGCACGCCATGACCGTATTGTGGATCTCATTGCTAGTTCTGTTCAAGACATATTTCCAAATAATATGCCTATGTATAAACACTCACGAGTAATACCAGATTGGTTCAATAGCTCTGATGATGTGTTTTGTAAAATCCCTAATACCCCTGTTGTTGTGCTCGTGGATGCAGATAGAAAGGAGGTGTTAGTCCTTGAAATAGGTCGTGTTTATGATCTGTATATGGACATAGCCTTTTTGGAAAAAATGACTAAATACCAACCCCTCCTTGCAAAGATCAGTGACCTAGGCTATGCGTGTAAGTTTGTGGCATTGATATTTGGCAGCCTGGGACATGTCCACAGATCGACTGTTAGTGGACTAAGGCTGGCAGGGCTACCAAAAGGGAAGGCTAAACAACTGGCAAAATTCTGCTCCTTATCAGCTGTGATTGGCAGCCTTGCTGTGTGGCGTAAGCGATGCTTTATGTACCCTTGAATGCCAAAGCTGTGTATCTCTGAAAATATTTGAATCCTTTCTGTAAGAAATTTGATTGGTGGATTCAAATAAAGAAATCAAATGAGTGTGTGTAATAAGCAGAATGTGTGTGTGTGTGTGTGTGTGTGTGTGTGGTGTGTGTAATAAGCAGAATGTGTGTGTGTGTGTAATAAGCAGAATGTGTGTGTGTGTGTGTGTGTGTGGTGTGTGTAATAAGCAGAGTGTGTGTGTGTGTGTAATACGCAGTGTGTGTGTGTGTGTGTGTGTGTGTGTGTGTGTGTGTGTGTAATAAGCAGAGTGAGTGTGTGGTGTGTAATAAGCAGAGTGTGTGTGTGTGTGTGTGTGTGTAATAAGCAGAGAGTGTATGTGTAATAAACAGAGTGTGTGTGTGTAATAAGCATAGTGTGTGTGTAATAAGCAGAGTGTGTGTGTGTAATAAACAGAGTGTGTGTGTGTGTGTGTAATAAGCAGAGTGTGTGTGTGTGTGTGTAATAAGCAGAGTGTGTGTGTGTAATAAGCAGAGTGAGTGTGTGTGTAATAAGCAGAGTGTGTGTGTGTGTAATAAGCAGAGTGTGTGTGTGTAATAAGCAGAGTGAGTGTGTGTGTAATAAGCAGAGTGTGTGTGTGTGTAATAAGCAGAGAGTGTGTGTGTAATAAACAGAGTGTGTGTGTGTGTGTAATAAGCAGAGTGTGTGTGTGTGTGTAATAAGCAGAGAGTGTGTGTGTAATAAACAGAGTGTGTGTGTGTGTAATAAGCAGAGTGTGTATGTGTGTAATAAACAGAGAGTGTGTGTGTAATAAACAGAGTGTGTGTGTGTGTAATAAGCAGAAAGTGTGTGTGTGTGTAATAAACAGAGTGTGTGTGTGTGTAATAAGCAGAGTGTGTGTGTGTGTAATAAGCAGAGAGTGTGTGTGTAATAAGCAGTGTGTGTGTGTGTGTAATAAGCAGAAAGTGTGTGTGTAATAAACAGAGTGGTGTGTGTGTGTAATAAGCAGAAAGTGTGTGTGTGTGTGTAATAAACAGAGTGTGTGTGTGTGTAATAAGCAGAAAGTGTGTGTGTGTGTGTGTGTGTGTGTAATAAGCAGAATGTGTGTGTGTGTGTGTAATAAGCAGAATGTGTGTGTGTAATAAACAGAGTCTGTGTGTGTAATAATAATAAAAAATAAAAAAAACCCTCTCTTTAACCCTCCCTCCCTTGTTTTTGGCTTATGCTACTCTGAGCAATGTCAGAACTTTGTATTCTGAGCACTTCTTGCGTTATTTTTGCCTCTTCACGATGACTCGCTTGCTGTAGTCCTCAGTTGTAAGTCGCTTTGGATAAAAGCGTCTGCTAATGACTAAATGTAAATGTAAAGGTAATAAGCAGAATGTGTGTGTGTGTAATACTTTAGAGCAGGGTTCAGTTGGTCAATGGCTCAGTCTGCAGTTCCTCAAAATAGCAACGCTCCAACAATGTGCCTGAACACACACACTCATGCTCAGACCAGCGGCTCATGGGTGCACAGATGAGCACAAATGCATTTGCTATTTAAACAACGTGGCGCTGATGTAAAAATGATAACTGCGTCGGGCTGAAGCTAACAAAACACACTTGCGTTGCGCCTGCGCTGCACTGCACTGTGTGTATGATAGGGCCCATTATATGTAATATAAATTAGATTTTTCTTCTTACATTTTTACATGCAATACAATCCCATCAGCATTCTGTCCCCATTCCTCCATGACGATCTTGAGTAAGTGATTACAGACACTCATGACTTCCACAGGTTTGGTGTTGTAGCCGTTTGTCTATAATAAGTGTTGTATTGGAGTTTATTTATTATAAGTGATGAATTAATATTAATATTATTATTTAGTATGCGCATATTTATAATTATGTACATATGTAGTTAATTATCATTCACCTGTCGGGTTAGGAATGTATATGTCACTGCGTATGGGCGGAGGGAAAGAAAGAACAAA
This sequence comes from Phoxinus dragarum, assembly GCA_033366665.1. NCBI lineage: Eukaryota > Metazoa > Chordata > Actinopteri > Cypriniformes > Leuciscidae > Phoxinus > Phoxinus dragarum. The sequence goes on from JARPMJ010006556.1 coordinate 38,573, forward strand.
TCTTTGGATTTGGGGATGTTGGTGGCTCACAGTTTTTTGACCACTTTGTTAATTTTGCTTGGGTTTTCTCGTTTTTAAAAACTTAATTGTGACCCTGGATCACAAACCCAGTCTGGAGCCGCACGGGTATATCTGTGGCAATAGCCAACAATACATTGTATGGGTCAAAATTTTTAATTTTTCTTTTATGCCAAAAATCATGAGGATATTAAGTAAAGATCATGTTCCATGAAGATATTTTGTCAATTTTCTACCGTAAATATATAAAACATGTATTTTTGTGAGTGAATGCAGCACAATCGTGAACATAAATGCACAACTTTAAAGGAGATTTTTCTCAATGTTTAGATTTTTTTGCATCCTCAGATTCCAGATTTTCAATATTTGTATCTCGACCAAATATTGTCCTATCCGAACACACCATACATCAGTGGAAAGCTTATTTATTCATATAAAAAATAAATAAATACTCCGAATCCACGGACTACACTGAAAGGCCAGCGTGATCTCATGACTTCCACAGGTTTGGTGTGTAACTCACGGTAAATCTCCAGCACGACCGTGGCCTCCTGACTCTGTGCTTTGGCGTCCACAGCCTGGCATCGGTATATCCCAGCGTCCTCGATGATGGCGTTGTAGATGGTCAGCCTGGACCGCACGCCCTCCGTGTGAACGATCACCCGCTGGTTTGAGACGATGCGCTCGCCTTGAGGACTGAACCAGTTTATGCTGACCGGCTCACCGATGGCTGAAGAAAACAGAAAACCAACACAGAGATTAGCGGATTTCTGATATTCTTCATATTTTGAGCGGTGGTCAGTTCACAGCAGTGTCAGAAATGATCTTCTACAATACGTTTGATTTGATTTTTACCTTTTTATGGACATTTTTACCTTTATAAAGCCCTTTTTTTAACCCAATTAAATGTATGCATCAACTTTTGTGACAAATTTTTAAATTTAATCAATATATTCAATAATAATAAGACACAATAGGGCGGTTACCAAATTAAATGAAATCAGTATCAACACCAATTCATCTTTGCAATACAGAGGAAACACAGAAGCTGCATCTGAAGTTGTATTTAGATGTATTTACACTGTTTGAAGCAAATCAGAGGGACATGAATGCATTTCACCTGCAGTTACAAATGCATAAAGTCTTGATGTTTTAAACATGAAACGATGATTATGCGCAACTCTCTGTGTGTGAGGGACATTGTCCGATCGCACATCGTCAAAACAACAATCACAATATTATCATAGACGATATTTCACACCCCTAACCGAGATACAGGGCCCTATCTTGCACCCAGCGCAATTGACTTTCTACACCGACGCATTCTGCACCCGCGCACAGCGGACTTTTCCCTCCACAGACGCACGTCGGTAAATTAGGGAATGAACTTGCGCTCGCGGGGGGCGGTTCAGTGAAGAGAGGAGTGTGTTCCGACGCAAACGTTCCCTGGTGATATTCTGCAGTTTCAGAAAACAACTCCGCCACTGACCAGGAGAAACCCAGTCTAAAGACAGCGGCGCCGCGCGTTAGTCATATGCTATTTTAAGGGCGCGTGCTTGGCCATTATGTAGGCGTGGTGAACAACACACACACAGTTTGATTCTCTAATCTAAACAGACACAGCAGTTTTCATTTTTGCAAATCATACATTATTACAAGGAAAAATATTAACACACGAGGGAAATCATTGTTGTGTCCGTGAAGATGTGAAAAAATAGGCATAAATCTAGATGACACATTTACCCAAATTATTATACGCCTGTTTAACGAAGCTAATGTGTGTGTTTCTCCATCACACTCATACAATGTCACTTCTCTGTGTTTTACGGCCCTGACGAGAACGTCGGTCTCCTCGGCTGTGAACCACTCCTGGCGTGCGCCGACAAACCCGCCGTTATAATAGCAATCCGCCGTTATAATAGCAATCCGCCGTTATAATAGCAATCCGCCGTTATAATAGCAATCCGCCGTTATAATAGCAATCCGCCGTTATAATAGCGATCCGCCATTATAATAGCAATCCGCCGTTATAATAGCAATCCGCCGTTATAATAGCGATCCGCCGTTATAATAGCGATCCGCCGTTATAATAGCAATCCGCCGTTATAATAGCAATCCGCGGTTATAATAGCAATCCGCCGTTATAATAGCAATCCGCCGTTATAATAGCAATCCACCGTTATAATAGCAATCCGCCGTTATAATAGCAATCCACCGTTATAATAGCAATTCGTCGTTATAATAGCAATCCGCCGTTATAATAGCAATCCGCCGTTATAATAGCAATCCGCCGTTATAATAGCAATCCGCCGTTATAATAGCGATCCGCCGTTATAATAGCAATCCGCCGTTATATAGCGATCCGCCGTTATAATAGCGATCCGCCGTTATAATAGCGATCCGCCGTTATAATAGCGATCCGCCGTTATAATAGCGATCCGCCGTTATAATAGCGATCCGCCGTTATAATAGCAATCCGCCGTTATAATAGCAATCCGCCGTTATAATAGCAATCCGCCGTTATAATAGCAATCCGCCGTTATAATAGCAATCCGCCGTTATAATAGCAATCTGCCGTTATAATAGCGATCCGCCGTTATAATAGCAATCCGCCGTTATAATAGCGATCCGCCGTTATAATAGCAATCCGCCGTTATAATAGCGATCCGCCGTTATAATAGCGATCCGCCGTTATAATAGCAATCCGCCGTTATAATAGCAATCCGCCGTTATAATAGCAATCCGCCGTTATAATAGCGATCCGCCGTTATAATAGCAATCCGCCGTTATAATAGCAATCCGCCGTTATAATAGCGATCCACCGTTATAATAGCAATCCGCCGTTATAATAGCAATCCGCCGTGGAACAAGCGCGCCGGCTCTTAAAGTGAATGTGAGAGGACGCTCTGATTGGTTTATTTCACGTTACGCCCAAACCACACCTATGAATAATGAAGTGACTTCAGACCAACACATTTTAGATTTGCGTCGGGTGCAAGAGTCGTTTATCCCGCCGGTATAATAGCAACAGCGCCGGGATCCGCCCTTGCGCTTTTGCACTTTGACACTTGCATTTCAGAGCGTTACAATAGGGCCCACTGTGTTTGCATCAGTCTTCATTAATGCAGTTAGATGTAAAAACTTTTTAAAAATATCACATGCATGCTTCCACACACCCTGTTTCTGATGTTACATCCATGCAACTCCTCAAAGATGCAGCCGTCTCCCTTGGTTTTACACTCTGTGATTTGCGACGGCTCTTTAGCTCTGACTTTAATGCGGGGACACATGGAGAATTAGCGAGTGCCATATGCAAACTCCAGGTGCTCGTGTGTGAAGCGGCTCGGCTGAAGGTCATAAAGCAGATATTTCTGGCCTGATCCCTCGAGGCTCCCCGTGTCACGGATGAGGAGCGGGTTGTTCGCAGGGTTCAGGGTGATGGTGTGAGAGAGATGAGGGTTGCATGAACAGAACAGGTGAGAAACGCAGCGGAGGTTTAATCATTGAGGTGATGTTTGTGTGATTTGCTTCTGATGCATCACTAGATCTGCATCGGGCAGGAATTTTCACATCTCTGTCACACTAATTCATTTTATATCTGTATCATTTATCTCTTTTAATAACTTTTTTTAATTCCTCCTATTTTCTATGCAAAGCACTTTGAATTGCCATAGTGTGATATTTTAATCCTTTCTATGTACAGCATTTTGAATAAACGTTTTAATTTTCCTTGATTTTATTTTGTGATTATTCTATGTAATGCACGTTGAATTGCCATAGTGTAAGAAATATATAAATAAACTTGCCTTGCCTTGCTCAAGTATATATATTTGCATTTTTATTTAATTTTAGCTCTTTTAATCATGCAGAGACCAAAAAAAGAGTGCAGAATACTCAGGTCTGTTTAAAGGAACAATCCACCAAAACATTTTACTCACCCACATGTTGTTTACATATTTTATTTTATTTTTTACATGGGATGCAACAGATTTTGAAATCATACCATCATAATTATTGTAGCTCAAATAGTACAGCATGACACTACACTATAAAAAATGATCAAATATGCTACTGTAAATATGATACGGTAAAAACTGTTTAACAGCAAGTTTAACTAATAAATCTAACAAGACGTTTCATGCCATTTTAAAGTAAAATTATAAAATTTATGTTTTCAGTCATGCACATCAGGGTTTTATGATGCATCATGTTGTTGTTAAATTAATGTTAATTGCATTATCTTATTGTTGTGTTACTGTGATTTGTTGTGTTTATGACGCTGTGACTATATATATATTAGTATTTCCCTCAGCTTGTGGAAAAGCTACTTATTTGTCTTTCTCTTTATAGTAAAGTTATGTTAACCACAGCTGTCATTTTTTTACTGTACATTTCAAAGATTAATTTTACAATGAAGGGATTCGATTCAGAGAATGCATGAACTGATCAAAAGCATAACTAGAATGTCAAATGTGTGCATTTAAGCTCCAGAAATTACCAAAAAATACGCAATAAAAGTATCATGAAATTAGTCCATGCGACTCGTTCAATATATTCCAATTATTTTGAAAGGAGTGACAGGTTTGTGTGAAGAACAGTCACAGATATAATTTGCCATTAGACAATAATCTTCTCACCGTATCACATTTCTGGAGATGATAATGCTTGGTGTCATTAACAAATATTCACTTCAGAAGAAGTAATTCGTGCTGGTGTTATGCTGCTATAGTGATATATATATATATATTTTTAGCTTGATAGCCTCTGATCACAGTCAAAACTTTTCTCAAATCACGTTTGTTTCTAATGCACAGTTTCAGAAGTGATGCACAGTAATATCAACCACATCAGAAAACCTTGAGATGGCATAAGTACATGTGTGTCCGAGCATCACACAAGAAACTGTATTTGTAACCTCATATAACCCCAAACTGCGTAGCGGAGTGAAATATCAGCGTGCTGAAGTGTTTCGTGTCCTTAGGAAATGATTTATTATATCTGTGTGTCCCTGCGGGGCAACCGGCCGCTCGTAACGCCCCTCACCGGCGGCTCTGATCAATTTTTTCCAGGTTGTTCATTGATAGATCTCCGCAGAGACGCTCGCCGCTCAATTCACACGAGCTAATGCATTCAGGGGCGGCTGGCGTATGAGCGATGGAGAGAAATCTATTTGTTGTCATGGCAACACCCCGTCGTCCGTGTGGGATTTAATCGGGCGATGAAAAAGTTAATCACTCCGCTGCCGTTCTGTTCTGCGTTCAACAGGTGAAGTCCACAGGTGGGCCGAGGAACCACAAAATGTGCTCAAAAACCACTAAACAGTCTACTGCATATAAACCTGAAAAGATCAAAATTGTTACTTGAACATTTTTAAATAATGCTCTTTTAACAAGATGTAAAATAAGTCTCTGATGTCCCCAGTGTGTGTGTGTGAAGTTTTAGCTCAAAATACCCCACAGATATTTTTATATATCATGTTAAAATTGTCACTTTTTGAGGGTGAGTAAAAACATGTCGTTTTGTGTCTGTCCCTTTAAATGCAAATGAGCTGCTGCTCCCGGCACAGGGGGCGGAGCTTCAAGAGCTTGTGTGTGTGTGTGTGTGTGTGTGTGTGTGTGTGTGTGTGTGTGTGTGTGTGTGTGTGTGTGTTAGCAGCTGCGATTACCTCACGCAGACACACACTAAAATGACGAAACTGTTCTGCCTTTTATGTTCAAACCGGAGTCAGACAATGATGGAGAGACTCGAGAAGAAGTGACGACATGTAGAAGAACAGGACATTTCTGAACGGTTAGTTGATGAATTTATAAAGATTATGTGTCGTTATCTTCTAGTCATTGATTAGCATATTCTGTCATGATAATCTATAAGTCGTGTTCAGGGGGCGGGGTTTATGTAAATTCCAGGGTTGGTGATGTCAGTAACCCGGGAGGAAGCTCGTGTAGTTCTTCCAGCCGTTTGTTGAAGTTCTTAAAAAGCGATTTCTTTAAAAGCAAATATCTCCTTTGCTCTGAACTTTGAGCGTTGTAACTTTGCAGATGTTGTTTATGATCAAACAGGAACATTACACACTAACTACAGTTAGAAAAGTCAAATCATAATCAACCACCCCTTTAAACTATTTTTCAAATTAGCATGGCCTCCTATTTAGAGCAGTAATGCATCTTATTAGTGATCAGTTATGCTAATAATATCACAAATATGCAAATTTAAAATATTTGTAATAAGCATTGCGTATTTTTTTCTTCACAGATGCATTCAGTGATTGCCTTCCAGCGAAGGATATATGATGAATTTCCAGAGTGCATGATGCCATCGAGATGAACAGAGCGTTAATATTTACTTACAGGTGTGAGTCTGGAAATGTCCCGTTCACGTCGACCCATTAAACTGAAAAATCTGATCATTTTTGACACGACAAGTTCAATCGAGAGTTCACTGACTGACAGCAGCTTTTATATCTATATAAATAAGTGACCTGTGAACGTAACCGCATTAAGGACTCAAATACAGGACTGACAACCGTACTCTGCTGCCCGGAAGAACACGTAACATTGTGTCTGATGTAGTCTTGTAACGGCAGGCTTACACACACACACACACACTCTCTCGCACTCACTCACTCACTCGCTCGCGCACGCACGCACGCACACACACACTTTTTGAGAGATTGTTCTGTAAGTTTCAGGTGTCAATCATCTGCAAACCTTTCGGATTCACGGCAATTCGTACGCATTTTACGAGGTGGCTAATTCGTACCAATTCATACGACCTCACTCGTACGAATTTGTAAGTTTTTTGCTAAATCGTACATATTTTACGATTTGCCAAAATCGTATGAATTCATACGAATGACCTACCCCTGACCCCGCCCCTAAACCTACCCATCAGTGGGTTTAGACAAATCGTACAAATTCGTACGAATTAGCCACCTTTTAATCACTCGTACAAATTCGTACAAATTGGTCGTGAGATAGCGTTGGATGTACCTGTGAAATATGAAGTGTGTTAATATTCAACACATTCTTACCTGTGCATGTGAAGAACTTAGACTCTCCGACACTCAGCTCCACTTTATTGAGTGATATCGACACCTGAAGCACAGCTGGGAGAGAGAGAGAGAGAGAGAGAGAGAGAGAGAGAGAGAGAGAGAGAGAGAGAGAGAGAGAGAGAGAGAGAGAGAGAGAGAGAGAGAGAGAGAGTAAGAGAGAGAGAGAGAGAGAGAGAGACGAGAGAGAGTTAAACATTTAGTAAAATAAATGATTTTTTAATAAATACCATTAATGATCATATCCTTTTCTTTCATCATTGCTTTATACCAATGTTTTTCCCTTGTCTTATATAACTTTATCAATTTGAGTTTAATCAACTTAAATAAACCTCAAACCATTTTAAGCTATATAGTTGTTTAGACTTGATTCGATTTATTAAATGAACTCAAACCAGTTAGTTTAAATTAATGGAATTACTAAATATACTGGAAAAATGAGAATATGGTGCAAAAGTTCATTTATTTCAGTAATTCAACTTAAAAGGTGAAACTAATATATTATATAGACTCATTACATGCAAAGTGAGATATTTCAAGCCTTTATTTGTTATAGTTCTGATGATTATGGTTTACAGATTATAAAAATATTCACAATATTTGAATTTGGGGTTTTCATAAGCTGTAAGTCATAATCATCAAAATTATAACAAATAAAGGCTTGAAATATCTCACTTTGCATGTAATGAGTCTATATAATATATTAGTTTCACCTTTTAAGTTGAATTACTGAAATAAATGAACTTTTGCACCATATTCAAATTTTTCCAGTTTATACAAGTTCACAATAATCATATGCATTGATTTTGAAACTTAAATGGTTTGAAGCAATCAGTTTGAGTTGAGTTAACTTATGGGTTTTACAGTGACGTTATGTGCTTTATACAATACAATATTGTGCAGCTCACAATAATAAACGGGAAAATAATAAATTCTCCTGAGAAAACAAGGCCAGTCATTTCACATCTGTGAGTTTTTATTTGCACTGAAAAAAATTGGTGTGGAAACTATTTTTTGGTAACACGAAGCCTTTATAATGCATTATTACATATTTGTATGCACCTTTTAATACACTGGATGATTGAAATCACAGTAATAATACATTAATACTCATATATATATATATATATTACGCCTTTAGAATGTATTATGCATTAAAGTATGTATTAAAGCGCACCGATTTCAGATCATGTAACAGGGAATCTAAAAATAGTATAATTGATTTTAACTTTGGTTATAAGTATTTATGAAAACATATAATGCATTACATCGCATAATATGAATACTTTTATAATGCATTATACATTACAGCTTTGGTTTCACAAACAATTACAAATAAACGGCAAGTGACACATTGAATTAAACAGGCAATTTTGAAGTAGAAAAACATAATATTTTCTATCTATAACTTTACAGTTTTTTCTGTACTGCGTACACACGTTTTCAAAACTATATCTCCTTTTTCCAAAACTCTACACACAATTCCCAAAACTGCACACACACAAAATGCAAAATGCCTCACATCTCCTTCCAAATGTAACACTGCGTTCAAAATGCCATAAACACACATCAGAATCAAGCGTTCTAAAGCTCTGGTCTTTCACAGGCTTATATCTACACTTCTATACAATATCTACACTTCGATACAATATCTACACTTCTATACAATATCTACACTTCTTACAATATCTACACTTCTATACATTCACACTTCAATACAATATCTACACTTCAATACAATATCTACACTTCTATACAATATCTACACTTCAATACAATATCTACACTTCTATACAATACTACACATCTACAATCTCCTTCTATACAATATCTACACTTCTATACAATATCTACACTTCTATACAATATCTACACTTCTATACAATATCTACACTTCTATACAATATCTACACTTCTATACATATCTACACTTCTATACAATATCTACACTTCTATACAATATCTACACTTCAATACAATATCTACACTTCTATACAATATCTACACCTTCTATACAATATCTACACTTCTATACAATATCTACACTTCAATACAATATCTACACTTCTATACAATATCTACACTTCTATACAATATCTACACTTCTATACAATATCTACACTTCTATACAATATCTACACTTCTATACAATATCTACACTTCTATACAATATCTACACTTCTATACAATATCTACACTTCTATACAATATCTACACTCAATACAATATCTACACTTCAATACAATATCTACACTTCTATACAATATCTACACTTCAATACAATATCTACACTTCTATACAATATCTACACTTCAATACAATATCTACACTTCAATACAATATCTACACTTCAATACAATATATACACTTCTATACAATATCTACACTTCTATACAATATCTACACTTCTATACAATATCTACACTTCTATACAATATCTACACTTCAATACAATATCTACACTTCTATACAATATCTACACTTCAATACAATATCTACACTTCTATACAATATCTACACTTCTATACAATATCTACACTTCTATACAATATCTACACTTCTATACAATATCTACACTTCTATACAATTATACACTTCTATACAATATCTACACTTCTATACATTATCTACACTTCAATACAATATCTACACTTCTATACAATATCTACACTTCTATACAATATCTACACTTCTATACAATATCTACACTTCTATACAATATATACACTTCTATACAATATCTACACTTCTATACAATATCTACACTTCTATACAATATCTACACTTCAATACATATCTACACTTCTATACAATATCTACACTTCTATACAATATCTACACTTCTATACAATATCTACACTTCTAATACAATATCTACACTTCTATACAATATCTACACTTCAATACAATATCTACACTTCTATACAATATCTACACTTCTATACAATATCTACACTTCTATACAATATCTACACTTCTATACATTATCTACACTTCAATACAATATCTACACTTCTATACAATATCTACACTTCAATACAATATCTACACTTCAATACAATATCTACACTTCTATACAATATCTACACTTCTATACAATATCTACACTTCTATACAATATCTACACTTCTATACAATATCTACACTTCAATACAATATCTACACTTCTATACAATATCTACACTTCTATACAATATCTACACTTCTATACAATATCTACACTTCTATACAATATCTACACTTCAATACAATATCTACACTTCTATACAATATCTACACTTCAATACAATATCTACACTTCTATACAATATCTACACTTCTATACAATAACTACACTTCTATACAATATCTACACTCAATACAATATCTACACTTCTATACAATATATACACTTCTATACAATATCTACACTTCTATACAATATCTACACTCTATACAATACTACACTTCAATACAATATCTACACGTCTATACAATATCTACACTTCAATACAATATCTACACTTCTATACAATATCTACACTTCTATACAATATCTACACTTCTATACAATATCTACACTTTTATACAATATCTACACTTCAATACAATATCTACACTTCTATACAATATCTACACTTCTATACAATATCTACACTTCTATACAATATCTACACTTCTATACAATATATACACTTCTATACAATATCTACACTTCTATACAATATCTACACTTCTATACAATATCTACACTTCTATACAATATCTACACTTCTATACAATATCTACACTTCAATACAATATCTACACTTCAATACAATATCTACACTTCTATACAATATCTACACTTCTATACAATATCTACACTTCAATACAATATCTACACTTCTATACAATATCTACACTTCAATACAATATCTACACTTCAATACAATATCTACACTTCTATACAATATCTACACTTCTATACAATATCTACACTTCTATACAATATCTACACTTCTATACAATATCTACACTTCAATACAATATCTACACTTCTATACAATATCTACACTTCTATACAATATCTACACTTCTATACAATATCTACACTTCTATACAATATCTACACTTCAATACAATATATACACTTCTATACAATATCTACACTTCTATACATATCTACACTTCTATACAATATCTACACTTCTATACAATATCTACACTTCAATACAATATCTACACTTCTATACAATATCTACACTTCTATACAATATCTACACTTCTATACAATATCTACACTTCTATACAATATCTACACTTCAATACAATATATACACTTCTATACAATATCTACACTTCAATACAATATCTACACTTCTATACAATATCTACACTTCTATACAATATCTACACTTCTATACAATATCTACACTTCTATACAATATCTACACTTCTATACAATATCTACACTTCTATACAATATCTACACTTCTATACAATATCTACACTTCTATACAATATCTACACTCTATACAATATCTACACTTCAATACAATATCTACACTTCTATACAATATCTACACTTCTATACAATATCTACACTCTATACAATATCTACACTTCTATACAATATCTACACTTCTATACAATATATACACTTCTATACAATATCTACACTTCTATACAATATCTACACTTCTATACAATATCTACACTTCTATACAATATCTACACTTCTATACAATACTACACTTCTATACAATATCTACACTTCTATACAATATCTACACTTCTATACAATATCTACACTTCTATACAATATCTACACTTCTATACAATATCTACACTTCAATACAATATCTACACTTCTATACAATATCTACACTTCAATACAATATCTACACTTCAATACAATATCTACACTTCTATACAATATCTACACTTCTATACAATATCTACACTTCTATACAATATCTACACTTCTATACAATATCTACACTTCAATACAATATCTACACTTCTATACAATATCTACACTTCTATACAATATCTACACTTCTATACAATATCTACACTTCTATACAATATCTACACTTCAATACATATCTACACTTCTATACAATATCTACACTTCAATACAATATCTACACTTCTATACAATATCTACACTTCTATACAATATCTACACTTCTATACAATATCTACACTTCAATACAATATCTACACTTCTATACAATATATACACTTCTATACAATATCTACACTTCTATACAATATCTACACTTCTATACAATATCTACACTTCTATACAATATCTACACTTCAATACAATATCTACACTTCTATACAATATCTACACTTCAATACAATATCTACACTTCTATACAATATCTACACTTCTATACAATATCTACACTTCTATACAATATCTACACTTTTATACAATATCTACACTTCAATACAATATCTACACTTCTATACAATATCTACACTTCTATACAATATCTACACTTCAATACAATATCTACACTTCTATACAATATCTACACTTCAATACAATATCTACACTTCTATACAATATCTACACTTCTATACAAATCTACACTCTATATCACACTTCTATACAATATCTACACTTCTATACAATATCTACACTTCTATACATTATCTACACTTCTATACAATATCTACACTTCTATACAATATCTACACTTCAATACAATATCTACACTTCTATACAATATCTACACTTCTATACAATATCTACACTTCTATACAATATCTACACTTCTATACAATATCTACACTTCAATAC
>JARPMJ010006557.1:0-51411 GCA_033366665.1 Phoxinus dragarum
AGGATCAGGAGACAAATATGGTCAGGGCTCAAGAAGTACATGAAGTGGAAATCGGACAAGAATTCTGAACAAAAATAAGAGCATGGGCTGAGAAAGACTTTTTAAGGAATAAGCTATTGTTTGCTCTGGATGGCTACAGAAATCTCTTCAAAGTGAAGTGAAGCAGTTTCGCAAAACTGTTTACTTGATTGTTCTAGTACTCGAGCGGTCTTGCAACAATATTTATGGGCCTCTGATGTTTTTGTCTGGGTCTTGTCATGCGCTCAGGTATGTCTCTGCATAATGTTTTAGTTGTTTCTGATATTAATGCGTGAATATGATTTACACATAGACATAGCAGCCTGTTATTTCATGTTCCCTGTCAAATAATTATTTTTGTCATTGGCGGAACATTGTGTTTTAGCACAATAAACGCTCAATAATAAGCAGTGATTGGCTATGATTCAAGGACACCAAGATTTTATTCTTCAATATGTTAAATTTCCATTGTCTATTCTAGATTTTCCTTTGATTTCAGCTACAGCCTAGACTAATATATTTGACACAATAACTGATTGTTTTAACTTTCAGTTTCAATTTTGCTATTATGTTTGTGCTGCCAACACTGTCTAATTTGGCACAATAATCATTATTTCATTGTATAACTTTTGTAGATAGGTGTATGTAAGAATTTTTTTTTTTAACGATCACTACGACCCATTTCGCAATAGGTCACTTTTTCAAAACTCTTCACAACTTCTCTTCTCTTTACCAACTTTCAGCTTGGCATAGCAGTAAATTTCTAATTCAGAATGCACTAAAACTACCACAACACTTCATACGTGTCAAATCAACTCATTCTTCCATAACACAAAGGTTTTCACCCAACAAACATACTTTGTCACTCATAAAACAATTACCTAAAAAAACACTAAAAACAGGCAGCATTATACAATGTTTTCTTTTGGGGAAAAAATTGTTACAAAACAAGAATGACACTCTCAACTGTTTAGAATTCACTGCAGTATATGTTATATATGTGGTCCATGTTTACATTACTGAACAAAATTATTCCCTTGTTTTCCCCTTTTGCATAGATGGTAATGACATTGACAACACCTGTGTAGGTGTTTAGCTACATCTAATCTTTTTGATAGTTTTTTTATTTTTATAATTGGAATATATTTCAATATGGTAAGCTATTACTGTAGAAATGTAGCAAATTGTTGTGTATTATGTTAGGTTTTAAACTTAAGTCTTGAAAAGAGAATGTAAGTTAAAATTGGCCTGTATACATAGAAAATAAATTATGTAATTTGAGAGCATTTTGTGCCAAAGCAATGATAAATAATCCACAATTTAGCACACATAGACTGCTGTTGTGCTCACTGTCTGAAGAGTTTTGAAAAAGTGACCTAAGTAATAGCGATTGTTAAAAAGAACACCTATTTATACAACTCTTGGTCACACATGCAGTTTTGTCTCATTCTCAACTCTTTATGGTCTCCTCTTCTTAGGGGTTTCAAGATGTGCTTGGGTTAGTAGGGTTTGATTGTTGAGGGCTGGAATTTTTGTAGTGAATACATTTTATGAACACCATCTGCTCAACTTTTTAGAGCTCTTTAGCTAAAAAGGTACTCTCACTGTTCTCTTGAGTTGTTCTGTGTTGTTTCTAGTTCAATTTTTGCACCGCAAAATATATACATTTTTGACAGTATATCCTATAATCACTTTTATATCCAGTGAGTGTTGGGTGTAATTCATTACTAAGTCATTAATTACTGCAATTTAATTGCGTTTCCATTGAAAAAGTAAAGTAAGGGATCTTAACTGCGCTGTAATTTGATTACAGTTGCTTCTGATGTAATTACATTAAATACTAGAACAAAGTAAAACAATAGTGGATTTAACATCAACAGTTAAATATTTTGCTCAGTTCAAGGATAATTAATGCAATTTTATATTATTTATTTAAAATTATTACAAGACCAGTTTCATGTCTATCCTTGAATTGTTTAACTGATCAAGGTTGATATGGGATTTAGAAAGTAATTAGTAATAAGTAATGCAAAACTTTTTTAGAGAGAGAGTAATTAGTACAGCAATCTATTGAATTGAATATGTAATTAGTAGCTAGTAATTAATGACTTTTTTAGAGTAACTTACCCAACACTGTTTATATCCTATAAACACTTGATCCCAACTGGAGTGGTGTGGAGTGTGTTTCTTCGTAGCTGATATACACTCAAATTTGCCTATGTTCCAATTAACTATAATTATCTCATAGGCATGCACTTAATTTAGCCTGAATCATAACATGACTACATTCAAAAATATTTTAGACAAGATTTCTTGTACGTCATTTAGGACGTGTGTTGAGTTTGTTATGGCTGCTTGGTTTCTTGAAGGAAAGTGTTTCTCACAAAAGCTTTTGTGTCCAGTAAATGATCACAATACTCCTGATGATTGATGGTGGTTTGGGTTTCAGTGGACTTTGAAGTATGTTGTAATTCTACATGTGTTTGTGTTTTGCTCTTCCCTTCGTTCATGGCCTTTTCTTTTTTGTTTTAAAAGAAGGGACAGTGTATGTGAGAAAGAGAAGGGCAGAGCGGAGGAGGGGGAAAGGAAAGATTTTGTGTCTTGTATTGCCCTGAAGACTCTCTCATCTTCCCACTCTGAAATGACACGACATTAATGAACATGTTGCTCAGCCAGTCAACACAACAGTAGCTTTTCTGTTGTTTTACCAGTACAGTTTGCAACTTATATCTCAATGATCCTATGAAAGATTGTACATGTATAAGGGATGCTTACAGTTCCATAATATAACACTGAATTTGAATTTTCAATAATAACTCAAAAAGAGATGGCCTCACAAATAACAGTTTACAGTTACTTGCAATCGAAATACTGGTATCGACAGGATATTTGATGGATGTCATGCTGTTTTCACTGATCTCTCTTAATAAACAGCACAACCTGTGACCTTTGTCCTTTTCTCGACACCGGTTGGCATGTTGCGTGACCACAACTCGAGTGGAAAGTGACCTCCCACGTGGACACAAAACAAGATTACAGACACACTCCTGCTTTCAATTAAACCCTAGTGAGATGACAACTCACACATTCATTTAATCAGTCAATGATTGGGGCTTTAGAACCAGAGAATCAAGCTAAATTGCCTCATGTAAAGGTTCAGTCACTTCGTAATTGGTTTTGGAGGCATAGATTTGATTCTAACAATTTAAGAGTACTTAACACATTTGGTACTCTAAAAGTGGATATGTGGGCATCTCTCAGTTATAGAGCAGGACATGACTTTGTGTTTTAATCTAGTTATTCTAGCATTATTCTAGTAAGCATCAAGGTCAATCAGCTGCACATTTCCTTTCAGTAATTGTTTTAGCTTTCAGTTCTTCTCATTGTTGTCATCACATCAGATGTGCCAACACATATGACTACACACAGGATGTGAGCTGTCAGAGGAATTACATTAGGTCAAAAAATGTCCACTAGCTATTGTATGTTTACCCAATACAGTCCCGCTGCCAAGTCTAAAAGTAGCCATCCTTGAACCCAAATTAAACAAAGAATCTCAAATAGTGTTTTTTTGCATATAGCATGTTTTAAGTGCTTAGACCTTTAGGCTTTTTTTGTGTTTTAAGTATCCCATACAGGGCCTTTTAGGGCATGTTTATCTAGACATGTTCCTATTAGGGAGAAATATCTAAAACTGTGAATGTCTAAAAATGTCTCTTGAAGACTGTTGGGAGTGATTTTACACCCTTTAACCCCAACTTTTGCTGTACAATAGTTAATGGATGGTTAGTAAGAGGTGTGCAAAGCACTTTAACGGCACTATATCACTTTCAGCAGGGTAAACCCTGGAGATATTGTTCCAGAATTCCAGCTCTGATCAAAAACACATGAATCAGCTTCCCTTTAAAATGACAAACAGGTGTGTTTGAGCTGGGTCACAACCAAACTCTGACAAAAAAAAGGCAGACAGAGACTAAAAATAATGCTTTCAATGTTTTCGCTTCTGCTTTCTTTCTTTCTTTCCCCGCCTGTCTCTTTCTCAGGGTGACCATACGTGGGCCACCATGCTGGGGCAGAGCGTGAGGCTGCAGCCGGTTGCTATCCAAAGCCTCTCAGAGCTGGAAAGAGCACGTCTGCAGGAGGTGGCCCTTTACCACTTGGAAAGAAGAGACTTGGACTTTAAGATCAGCATTCCAAGAGGTACATTTCCTTTACAGTAATATGCGTGACAATTTGTAATCAGTAGTGCATAGATTTAAATGCACGATAAATTGCAGAGTCACAGATATGATTGTTTCAGACAGATGCTTATCGAATGCAGAAATCCATGCAAATATATCACAGTCAATTCATAGGTATTTTTGGGGGATTTCCAAAAATAAATTCTTCAGATAAGATTCTGCAACGAGGAAAAGGTGAATGTAAGATAGAGTACAGCAGTGCCGTACCAACACGATACCTAGATTGTTAAACACCAGTGTTGGCTCATCATGACCTAAAAATAGGTTCCAGGCCTCTTCGTCACTGACAGCCAAGGAAAAATAAATTCTAAATCCAATTTGTAAAATGTAATTAACCATATTATTGTGCATATCTGTAAATAGACTTATATATTTAGTTGGCTGTGTCTTCAATCAAGGTTTTTTCTACAAATTCGTCTGTCGCTCGGCAGAAGCAGCCAAATTAGGCAGATGTCAACATAGACAGATTGGATGAGATGTCCTTATTCTTTGAAATCCATAAGCAAAACTATGCAAGATAAATATTATAAATTTGTCATGTTTTTTTTTGCAAACATATTTAACAATAAAAACATAACATACACATAAACATAACTTACTCAAATCCCTCCCCCTCCATAATAACCCTGGTAGTCGATAAAAAAAAAAAAAACATACATACAGTGCTTTATATCACACACTCCTGTAAAGCATTAAGCATATACTACAACTTCACACATCTATAGCAACTTCAATAACTCCTTCTTTAACAAATCTCAGGAACATCTCCCAAATTTCGTAGAATTCAGAAGACTTCCCCTTGATCACTTATGTAAGCTTCTCAAGGGCCAAACTGGATATCAAGTTTTTCAGCCAAAGTCCAATAGAAGGATAACTTGTATTCTTCCAGCAAAGTAAATTTGTCATGTTAATAATTTTGTTTATTGTTTTGTATATTGTATATTGAGCCTTTGCAGTTCATTGTACTTTTATGACATTTTAGTTTTTGGTTTTAAAGACAATTTAGTGTACATTTGTACAATGAACATTTTTGGTTCGGTCGAGTTTTGGGTCATGAATCAAAACCAGTTTGTTGCAGACAGTTAAACATTAAAGGGTTATTTCACCCAAAAACGATTACCCATAATTTACTCACCCTCAACAAGCTATCCTAGCCAGTCCTATGTGTTTGTGTTTGGAGGTATCATGTAAGAGTCCTCTTTTGTCCTACCATGGAAAACCACATTGTTTTGTGGGAAGTGGTATTCCCAGCACGTACAAGCTACTTCACATGGTCAGATCAGGAAAGGTCTTCCTCTATTCGCTATAGAAGTTTTCAACTGGTCATCTGTGAGAAGACCTCCGACGGCACTCTAGCTGACCCATGGGGAAGCAGCCACCACAATTTATGGAAAAATTTACGTAACATTTTCCTCCCAAAGGAGAAATCTGTCAGATTCAGCCTGGTGGTTTACTCAGCCGCTCCTCTTGGAATTGTCATTAACGTGTTTGGCAGCTATTTTGAGGGAAGATGAATGTCCTTTGGAGAGTTAAATTAAACTTTGTGAAAGACACTTAAGAGAATTCGGAAAGCATGTCATGAGTGATTGACCTCTGCGTTTAATTTTCTGGTTAGCTGGTGGCTATTTGAAAGTCGCATTCTTCAAACTTGCTGCGTGCTGTTTGAAATATTGTGATTCTTAATCTTTGTAAACTCTAGCTGAATGCAGGCTGAAGCTGTTGACTTGTTGTGATTGTTTTGTTTTAGTCTCTTGCTCCTCTCTGCTTTGGCCTGAAGAGATTATTTATCCTAAATCTGCGGGTTCTGTTCATTCCCCTAATCATCCCTCTGATGGGGGCTTTAGCCCATGATGTCTTGGCGTGTGGGGAAGGTTGGGGGCAGTTGCCATAGAAATAACTCTCATTTCCTGCAGTCATGGGAATATGACCCCACCTAAAGCCCCTCTGCTTGTGCTACAATCCCTTTTGTTTTCTCTATCTCTCTGGACATTTCAACAGGATCTTTTACATTTTTCTCCTCAGCTCCACAACTCAGACCTCTTTATGAATTCATCTGATGATTCAAACCAGTCAAAGTATATCTTTTTAAGTTCAAGGCACAGCAAAATGCCACCAACATACCAGAACTTAAGGAGTTAATGTTTGATGGTGTAAATACAACTATTGGTTGGAGTTTTAAAATGTTGTGGATGAAGTTTTAACCCACTAAAAGGAATCACAATTAATCCCACTTTTACCGTTCTCCTGAGGGCCGTATAGACAGAGTACACCAGGGTTATGAAAACACACAGACAAAGGTATTTTAGTTTAGCTACGTAATTTCAGCTCTAAATTTGGAAAGTGTGCTATTTCTCTAGCAAAAATGAAGGATAATTGTGGCTGTTTATCTATCCAGGAAATGTTTTTGCTTCCAATTTTGTGTTCCTCACAGCCTTCACTGAATATGAAGGTTTTATATAGTGCTTGCCTTGCCAGCTCTGTCCCCATTCTTGGTGCTTAATGGGTTTTGCTTCACTGTCAGCCATTTAAATGGAACACATTTTAATTTGGGGAATGGAAGACTTGCTGTTACATGCCTCATGTTTGTGTTACTGAATGTGCCACTAACTATTTTATGTGTTGAAATGTGATAAACATATTGCATTTGGTATGCAAATCAGAAGCTTTAAACATTAGAATTTAATACAATGCCATTTATAAGTTTGGGGTCAGTAAGATTTTTTGGGGTAAGAAATTAATACCAATTCAACAAGAATGGATTGTTCCGGAGTGGCACTGTTCTTCTGAATTTTCTATTCATCAAAGAATTATGAACCAAAAAATCACTTTTTAAACAATTACATATAATAATATATAATATATTTTACTGTGGCGAGCATAAGAGACTTCTTTCAAAAACAAAAAAATCGTACGACCCCAAACTTTTGAAAAGTAGTGTATCATTTAATTTAGTAAAATAACATATTTTGTGTTAGGATATATGTATATTTTTTTTCTCTATTATTGTAAAAAAAAAAGACTGCTGTGATTATTTATCACAACTTAAAATTCAACATTAGAATAAGTAATAATGTGTTGTTTCAACTTAAAAAAAGTAGGTGTTAATGCTTGACTTATTAAGTTTAGTTAAATTGGATATTTAAGTAATCTCAACAAATTATAAGTTGTTTTTAACTAATTGCAACATATTTTTTTACAGGTATATACACAAAACCAACCATAATCTTGTTTTTTCTTTTTCTCCAGAGATTCGTAAGAGAAGGAAATCACTACGGAGAAAGTTTGACTCCTTCTCAAAAGAAAAGAAAGAGCGAGGTAAGAGATGATCATATCACATTTTTAATAGCTCTTTAAATCTCATGCAACATGTGTAAATTACTACAAAATGTCACACAAAAGATGTTGTTGAATATCCTGTTTTATTTTGAAAAATCACAATACAAAATTAAAATGGTTTGAGAGTGGCAAATTACTAGTCTTTAAGTGTTTGCCAGGCAGCATTCTTGAGCACAGATGGTATTGTATCTCTGATAAACAACCGATATATACTTTGTCATGTCTTCAAGTGATCTCTTTTATTTTAAATCACGCTAAAATGATAGTAAAACTTTCAAATTTCATCCAAATGTCAACTAATATTTGTACACTTATATGACTCTATCTTCATGATGTCCTTGTTAAATCATTACAACTGTAATAATAGTGATAAAAACACTACAACTAATAATAGTAATAAAAAACACTACAAAGTCTTTTTTTAGTGAACATGGCAGAATAGAGACTTAGCAGTTACTTAAAAATGGCGACTCCCTCTGAATCCTCAGAGTCTGGTTGCCAAGACTGTTTGGTGGGTCACAGTTCTTGCAAATCTCCCATAGGCCTTTAAGACACACAGCTTTAAGACTTTAAGACATGGGATACTTTACATTAATGTAGCTTTACTCTCAACAATCTGCATCCCTGCAATGCATGTTCATTCCTTTCTATTTAGGAGTTCATCTTAGTTTTTGTCTTTGTAGGGATCATTTTAGAAGCTCGAATACTGGATACTGATTCACATGCTGAAACCATCTAAACGATTCTGAAACTGTTAACAATTCCTTCAAACTGTATAATGTGTGTAAAACCAGTTTACGTGAGGAGACTCATCAAAGACTGGAGAGCTGCTTTTTGCAGACTTTTGAATTGTATTGAATTTTGACAGAATTTGACAACTACATAATCATTCGAAAGTTTAGGGTTGGTAAGATTTATTATTGTTTTTTAAATAAATGTTGCTCACCAAAGCTTATTTAATCTAACATACAGTAAAAACAGTTATTTAGCAAAGTTACTATTTTAAATAAATGCAAAGCTGAATTTTCAGCATCATTATTCCAGTCTTCAGTGTCACGTGATCCTTCAGAAATCGTAATATGCTAATTTGCTGCTCAAGAAATATTTTATTATGTAATAAAATGTATTACTTATTTATTATTATTTAATATTTTAATATGTTTAAAACAGTTGTGCTGCCTAATATTGTTGTGTGGAACCATGACACATCTTTGTCAGGATTTTTTGATGAATAGAAAGTTCAAAAGAACCAAATTTATTGGAAATAGCAATCTTTTGTAACTGTCTTAAATGTTACCTTTGATCAATTTAATGCATCCTTGCGGAATAAAAGTATTAATTTATTTTGAAAAAAATCGTACTAAACCAAGTGTATGTTTGAAACACTATAATACTGTGTTGTTGCCTACATAATAATGTTGTAAATAATAATAGTAATGCTTTATTTCAAGGGTCCACTTCCAACAGTCTACTAACTAAAAGTAACCTTGCAAGTACATGTCAACTTATTCTACTAACCCTAACACTTAACCCTAACCTATAACAGCCTCCTAATACAGTAATGAGAGTTAGTTGACATAGAGTTGCAAAGTTACTTATAGTTATAGTATTTAACTTTGCTTGAAGAGCTCAAACTGATCTCAGAGCTGCTCTGAGCGCTGCCGGTGCTAAAGCATCACTGATTCCTCAGTCAGTCGGATTTGTTTGCCGATGTTCTTGGCATTCTGCCAAACGCCTGCCACCTGTAACCACAGTCTGGCACTTGTTTTCAGCATGTGCGTCAGCTCCAGGTTCAGGCATACTGTGGCGGGAGGGGAGGGCTGAATGGCTGTTAGGGTAGAGGGAGGAACATCTTTAAAGAAGACTCAATCCCCATATCCATCCAGCTTATCAGAGGACTAGCGGCCAGTGGACCAGACCAACCTGACCCGCCACCAGATCTTTAAGCCTTGGGGCAGCAGTAGAAGAAAAGGGATTGTGAAGAGGGGAGGGAGGAGAAGAGAAGACAAGACGAGGCTGCTTTGCTTTTGTGTTACTTTTCCAGCCAAAACAGATCAGCTGTAAGCTCAGTGTAGTCCTTTTAGGGTGTTAAATTGGCTATTTAAAAGTGCTTTACGTATACATGTCTTTGTACCTCCCCATCGATATAAATAGCTTGGATGGGTTAAGTTCAATTACAGTTAAGCTGCTTTAAAAGAATACGTTAGATAAAGTTTTTTTTATTTTTATATAATGCATGTGAGATCCTGCAGAAGTGGAACTGATTTTTAAAGTGCTGATCCGTCTCATGTTTTAATTAGTCTAGCAATCAGTCAATCAAGTAATGTTAACTGTCTTAAAGGGTTACCTACAGATGGACCTAAAAACGGACAAACTAGTAACAGTTGTTTTTATCATTGCAATTTCTGGTTAAAAGACAAGGTAATATTGCACATTTCTTTCTTCATAATGTGCAATGTTGGTCAAAATTATCGATTTTTCTTTTATCTAAGTAAAGATCATGTTTCATGAAGATATTTTGTAAATTTCCTACTGTAAATATATAAAACATTTATTTTTGTGAGTCAATGCAGCACAATCGCGGTGGACAACTTTAAAGGCGATTTTCGATTTTTTTTTGCATCCTCAGATTCCAGATTTTCAAACAGTTGTATCTCGGCCAAATATCGTCATATCCTAAACCATACATCAATGAAAAGCTTATTTATTCAGCTGCCAGGTGATAAAAAAAAATTACCCATGAGACAAAATATGCACTAATTTGCTTACATTTCCAGAACAGAAATCTGAACATTGGATAAAGCCAGGAAATAAAAATTACAGAAATAAAACTGGAATGTTTGGTGTGAGTGCTACTGGAGTGGAGATTCCTGACTCGGTGTAGAAGAAAAAAAAACACATTTTTAGAAAACTGTGTTTAAAGATATGTTTTGTAATTGAAATCTACAGACACAAATAGATCAAGTGTAATACAATCAAACACTTAAAGGGGGGGTACAATGGTGTTTCATGTATTCAGAGTTGTTTACAGTGTTAAAGAGATGGATTCTCATGCTAATAATGGCCAAAGTTTGAAAAGTTATTTTGAACGAATAACAGAGAATTTCTGTGCTGAAAATCATACTTCCGGGTTGCAACACGTTTCGGCTGGTTTTTTTCTATAGTAGATCTAATGACGTAGACCAGAGTGGAACTCCTTATATGAGCATTGCTCTCGGAAAAGCGCGTTCACGCACACGTCGACCAGAGGAGAGAAAGACCCAATGGAAAGACCCAAGCGCATATCGACGCGCTACTACCGGAAATCATCATCATCAGCGCTAAATAGGAATGGTTGATGTCAAGAATGTCTCCAAAAAAGTGTGTTTTGGGATGTGAGGGAAAGTTTACCTTGTTCAGCTTCCCAAAGAACCCAGTGTTACTGGAACAGTGGATGCAGTTTGTATTTCCGGGACAGCAAAGGAGTGTGGCAAGGTCATTTCAGTGACGAATGTTTTATTAACAATGTCGTCGCTGCATTTGCAAACCGGTTGCAATTAAAACCTGGCGCGGTCCCGGTGATAAAACACCCCATTCATGTAAGTACAACGGTATCACGCGCTCCCGCTTGACTCTATAGCTCCGCCCACGCCCAGAATCAAGGACCTCGGCTTTTTCCGGATAGAATCGGAAAGCTGTATTTTTATTTTATAAATATGATGAAACTAAAGACTTTTTGGAGATATGAAGGACGCACTATTACTCTATAGGTACTCAAGATTAACATGAGATTGACTGAAACTAAGTATTTTACCCCCCCTTTAAATGTGTATTTTGGATGTTTTCTTTCCATTGATCTGGAAAAAAAAGATAAGTTATGGAGGCAAAATAGCCCCAAAATGTGTCACATTGCAACACATTTCCTATTGGTGAATGGTAAAGTATACATTTTTTCTTAACAAAATGTGACCGCTCATATATAGAATGTAAGCAAGACCAAAAATAGTGCTGTTGAAGCACTGTAAAGTGTGTAAATGAACTAGAAGAATAGACTGATGATTGCACATAATAAATGTCATTGCAAAAACCTCAGAGTCATTATTTACCAAGATAAGGAATGAGTATGCCATTTTTCACAAAATCCCTTCCTGAAATGTAGTGTAAAAACTAGCAGTGTCCTTTCAGAACATTTGACATGTTTCTTACATCTAAGAGAGTTAATTGATTTGTAAACTACTGAGGCTTTAAAGCGTCTACTTAAATAAGGATGAATTAAAAGGTCTATAGGCCAACTGTTAAAATCACTTGTTTGTTGTCTCTCCCATAGAGTCTGCGGCCAAAGCATTCGGTATCCCTCTCGCCCAAGTAATCGCAAACGATCGGGCCCACAAGCAGCGGCAGGATGCTCTGAAAGAGAGCCGACGGGACTGTCTGGACCTGGAGGCCAGTGTTCTTCACTTCCGGGCCGAAAAATCGCAGCAGAATGGAAACCGGCCACTGGGCAATACAGCCTTTTCACCTGGTGCTGCCTCAACGACAGCATTGGAAGTCCACAGCAAACCTCTCACATCAGCGTTCATGGACAACACCTCACGCTCACACAGACGGGTAAGGGAAACAATGTGTGCAACTACTGTATATCAAACAACCTCACGAGAAAGCTCATCAAAAGTCATATTTCCTAAAAGCGGTGGTATGTACATTTAAAGCTACACTACTGTGTCTACTGTGTACGTTTGACCCTTTTGCAGTTGAAGCATAAAACGACAAGTTATTTGCAGAGGGACATTGTTTTGGTCATTATGTGAGTTGGGCTTCAGCTCCGCTATTCCGCGCGGATGAATCTGATGGCTTGATTACAGGTGATCGCTTTAGCAGTGTGAATGTCACTAATAAAACTCTCAATAATGAAAGATGGATAGGCTATTTGAAAAATATGTCATATGAGCAAGTAAGTAATGCCATTGTTTTTTGAGTTTGGCAACACTGACATTAGACATAACAATTGCTATTCATATCAGACAAGGGTGAAAACTTGGCAAGGCAAATATGGGAAAATAGTTACAGGTATTATTACCAAAAGACATTGTTTTGTGAAACTACAGCAAATGTAAGGCTATGCAATGTTGATTCATGTTTTATTACACGTACTGTCCTTTCTCATTTTTGCTTACAAGCTCTTTTCGATTCAAGGTTCAGTTGTTGTGGCTTTTAAGCAAATTCGACTGCATAGTAGTTGTCTTGCCTGACTTTCTTTCTTTGACGTAAACCGGAATGGATGAATGATGAAAGTTTGCAGTTTCCCTGTCCCGATATAAATAATTATTATATAGCCTATAATGTCAAAAAAAATATTTAGAAGTTTTATTGATTAAGAAAGATTATCGGAGTGTGTTTTACAAAAAAATAGCCCACTATTTCAGTTTTCCTACTTTGTTTCAATATCATGTTTAATTCATTGTGATTCTCGCCATTTCTTTGTAATTTCTATGTAGGGTTAGAAGATGGTTTTATGGTGTACTCTTTTGATCACTCATTATTTAAATCGTGTTAATTTTGATAAACAAATACATAAAAATAAATGTGGCTTTAAGATGATTTGGGTCTTTTGATCTATTAATCAGGAGCTGCTTATTAAAACACAATACACAGGTCATGTTGGACTTTTAACTAAAAAAATATCTGGAACTTAAATTAATGCATAACTTTAGGCCTGTCAGCTATACATGACAACATAACACAGTTAAGTCTGTGTTGTTGCTGTGAGAGATTGTTGCTGACATCTCATACGTGAGCAAAAAGAGGAAAAGACACTATCTACACAAATATAAATCAGGGCCAATAGAAACTGTTTGATATCACTACCTGGCATTCAAAGAATTCCCCGCGGTCAAGTGCCGATATGCTACATCTCACAGATAAAATTCTGGCTGAGGTTTATAACCCTATCTGAGCAACTCGTTCATAAAAAAGCAACAAAAAAAGAGATAATTCACTGTTCTCATTTACTCTGTCAAGAATAAAAGTTATTCAGAAATACAAAAAAGACAGAAATGCTTCATTAAATCATTTTTGAGGAATGAGAGAGATTTTCTTTGGTCTTTTGAGATAGCCTACTGTAAAACAGATTTACAGATATAAAAAAAAGAGTTATATAAAGTTAATTCTCAGGAATTGTCATCAATTTTTTTTATCAAAATGAAAAAAATAACAATAAATTAAAATATAAAATTCAAATGAATTTTAATTCAATTTTAAATAAAATACAAATTAATTTATATTTTATTTGATCATTTTCTGATCATTCCAGTCTGATCTTGAGTTTATTCTTCATATTTCAGAGTGATCATATAGGCTTTAAAAAAAGACAAGAATGGGACAGTTAAAACAATATTTGATTAAAAAAACTAACATATCATAAAAAAACCTAGAAGACTTTTAAAAAAAAATTGATGAGCTTTAAAACACCGACACCGTCATTGAACCGAATTTAATCAACAATTAACTAAATTAAAGTAAAGAGCTGAAATTGAAGTCGTTTCATAATTTTTACACTGTTATTTTCCTGTTTATTACTGAGAAGCTGCTTTTCAACAATCTGTATTGTATAAAGTGCTATATAAATAAATGTGACAGACTTGACAAAAAAAAGATGTTATGACCACTTTAATAATAAAACAGTGTTAGTTCAAGGTACAAGAACATCAAGTACACAAACATCAAGTAAAGTGTAGATTATGCATATTAATTTGAGGCATACCATAAACATTATGGTATTCCTCATATTAATAATGGCTAAGATGTTTGTTATTACGGAGTCAGGCAGCAGTCAGCGTGATTCAGGTTATTGTTTGATGCCGTATGCGAGATTTCCATACCTCTCTATGACTGGAGACAACATCTCTATGGGAGGCTACATATCAGCAGGAGGGAATGAGATCTATGTCTGTGTCTTTGCCAAATCAAACTATCCATTCTGTCCACCCAAACATGGAGAGGGAAAGGAAAATAACAGATTACTGACATTCAGTCATCATTGTGTTGACATTTGAAAAGCTTTTATAAAACCTGTGTACATTTCTTTCGTATATATAGCATTAATAGATTTATTGTGTTCATTTTTTTCCTCTCTAGCTGTCTTTGAGCTCCACTGGTCAGTGTGAAAGTGCTTCAGGTGTTTAATAATCCATTGTAAACAGAACAGGCTTTCGCTCAAATTTATGTTGTCATTCTGGCCTTCATCTTACGTACGCCATATACTTTAACCGTCATTCCTATTGACTACTGACCTTAATGAGTAACTATCTTTTATTTCTCTCTATATCAGGGAGGGATGTCTGTAGACTGCATCTCTGATCTGGTTGAGAGTCAGTCCAGACTTCTGGAAGCTCTGCAGCTCTCTCACCCGAATGAGCTGGAGATGAAAAAGGCTGCTGGTCGAACACAGGCCAAACTGAGTCTCAACCCCATCTACAGACAAGTTCCCCGAGTGGTCGAGCGCTGCTGTAACCACATTCACAACTACGGTGAGCTGCAAACACCATTACAGCACAACAGGTCCTGTCGTTAAGTATAAATTGGTACAGGAAGTTGAATTGAAAATTTAATTAGATTGGCAGGCAAAGAAATTTACTGAATTGCAATTGAAACCAGTTTGAACAGTTGGGAAATTTTATTAGGCTAAGACAACTTGCATCATTCGTTTGATTGTCTTACGTATAGTACTTTTTTGGATTAAACTGATTAAACATTTCTCTATATGAAGTTAAATACTGTTAAAATTAACCCATGCATCAAAACTACATGATACAGCACTACAAATTTGTGTTCAGACAACTTTATATTATTATTTTTTAGCTCCATCCCAACAGGGAACATTCTCAGAACTTTGTAGTGGAAAAAAAGATGGAGGGAAAAATATATTTGTTTGCAAAGCATTTGCGTTCCCCCAAGAAAATTTGCGTTCGCCTCAAAAGTTTTGCGAGTAAATGCAAAGTTTCTCAGGAGAACGAAAACATTTTGCGAGAGATTTTTTTTTTTTTGCGAGAGAACGCTAAATCATTGACAATTTTTCCGCCCATCTTCTATTTTTTTAATGATGTATTAATGATGTAAAAATTAGTTTTTTCCAATATTTTTCCAATATCATGTCCCTTTAGGGGCTGCGTGAAGTTATGGCAAGGACTTTTTAAAGTTATGTACAAATGTTCTTCCAGTAACATTAATAGAATGTTCGTTCAATATTATCTGGTCTGTAATGATGTTATTAAAATATCAACATGTATTAAATCGTTCATGGAAAAAAAAAATCAGAAACATTTTAGTTGGACGTTCGTATAATGTTTTTTTTTTTTTTACTACTTGTTTGTTCAGAGAAAATTCAAAAGTAATGTTTTCATAATGTTTGCAAAATTACAAAATGGAATATTCCCATAAAGTTTGTTAACAAAGATAAAATGCTTTTATTACATTTAAAAAACTGGCGTTTTGAAAGTTCAGGGAACATTCAGATATCACTTCATGGGATTGTTAGCAGAACGTTCATAAAAGTATGTGTGTTTGTATACTTTAATTTCTTTGAATTTCATTCCATTTTAATTCTACTTAATTAAAATTAGAATTATAATTTAGCCTTAATTCAAATTCGAGAATGATTTGATCTGATTTGAAGACCACTGAACAATGCTTATGAACTATCTGGGAGTAGTTAGAAACGCCATGTTAGAAATACTGAATGTAAACTCAAGTACTTTTTGAGAATTTTGTTCTTTCCCTGAAACATAAGTCAACTAATTTGAGTGCATCCTCAGGCTCATCGCTCATAACACACCCTTGGTTTTAGGTTACAAATAGAAGGTCACCCAGATGAGACACCACTCAAAAACAGTAAAAAAGATATCATATCAGGAAGATGAAATATGAGCCCAGCACTTGTTTACTATCTCTCTCCCTCTCTCTCCAGGATTACAAACTTTAGGGATTTTCCGTGTAGGCAGCTCCAAAAAAAGAGTCCGTCAAGTAAGTTTGTTAGTTCCATCTGCTCTCTAGAGCCAGTTTACGTCACTGCACCATATACACAACATTTGTCTCCCGCATGTGGCATGCGCCCCCTGTCTTTCATATCTAGAAACACACTGCTGTGAGACTGACACACTGTTTTATCTTTTGCAATGAGTCTCCTTTAACGGTGAATGTTTTGAATACTGATCATCTCATGTACAGTGTCTTGTTTTCATTGCTGACCTCAGACTGTGTGTGTGTGTGTGTGTGTGTGTGTGTGTGTGTGTGTGTGTGTGTGTGTGTATACTATGCTGTGTTTATACAGGAACAGGATACACGGGATACTTGAGTCTTGTGTGTGGTGGCAGTTTGTTTGACGATGTTTTATCCCTCTGTATCCTTGTGTGTTTTCAGCTGCGCGAGGACTTTGACATTGGGATAGATGTCGTGTTAGACGAGGAACACAGCGTTCATGACGTGGCTGCATTACTGAAGGAGTTTCTGAGGGACATGCCTGACCCCCTGTTACCACGAGAACTTTACCGGGCCTTTCTGCACGCTAACCGTATGAGCGTACTGTCGTGAAGACAGGCATTCACAAAATATTTAACATCTATTATTATACAGGAATCAGCATCACGTTTCTCATTATTGTATTAGCTGTTATTATGACATATGCTCACCTTACGAGATGTTTTGTGTTTGTCTCGCAGACTTGAGAGGGGCAGATCAGTTGATATACCTGCAGCAGTTGTTGTACTTGTTGCCACCCTGTAATTGTGACACTCTGCTGAGGCTCCTGACGCTTCTTCATACAGTACAGGAGAACGCAAAAAGCTCCACTGGACCCAACCAGCAGGAGGTATGGTAGAGTTGTCATTTATGGTACAGATGTTTTTACCAGGGAAAATAATTTTTTGTATAATTTTTTTATGATGTAAAAAAAACAAGGGATGTTTCAGTTAAGTGTGGTATGAGTGGAAATGTCATAGCTGGACATTGTTTTTAAATATTTAAACTAAATGTAATTTTTCTGATAGCTATGTGCCTAAAGAGACCATTGCAATTCATGGATTACATATTATATACATACTGTAAATACATAGACACACACACACACACACACACACACACACACACACACACACACACACACACACATTGGGTCTCCATGTTTTATAGGGACTTTATATTCTATCCCCTACCCCTAAACCTACTCATTTTTCGAGGATTTTGGATATTGACAAAATTGCTTTGTGGGGGTTATTTTTTTTTTCTGCCATCCTTTTTGTTATTATTATTATTATATTAATTCCTTAATTTCCATTACATACTCGATGCACGTTGCTTCTAATTGTGGTTCTCTTTTCTCTGTCATCTGCATGTTTGTATGTGTGGAATCTTTATTAAAAACAAATATTTTCCAGAAATACCTTTCAAAGTTGTTTAAACAAACAAAACAAAAAACACATTCCGCATTAGTTTATAGTATTACATTAGGGTTTTGACTATTCGTGACAGCAAAACCTTTAGCAGTGCATTCCCGACTACTGAAATTCATAAACTAGACACACACTCAAAAAGTCTCAAAAGTCTGGTATATTCACCACTTATATCTTTGAGCTGGAGCTGGATATGAAGGGTATGCACTGCTGTCCCTTATATACATCCACTGACATAATAGCTGCAAAATAGATAAATAAAATATATAAATCCCCTCAGCAGGATTGGAACCAAGCCCCTTGTGTAAACCAACAAACCACTGTCCTGTAACTGACAGTGCCATATTTAATAATGCCAGTATCCAATAAATTATATGACACTCCCAGAAGAAATGATCACTATTGGTCAAATCAAATGTTAAAAATCAAATCAAGGTTCTGACCTGTTTTTAAATTGGTGCTGTGATTAGATCTCAGGTAACAAGATGACGGCAGCAAACCTGGCGGTGATCTTTGGGCCCAATCTCCTGCAGAAAGAGAGAGGATCAGAGAGAGAGCTCAGCCCTCAAGCTCTGGGCATAGAGGACAGCACTGCCATCATCTCCGTCACCCTAATGCTCCTCCAGAACCACCAACACCTCTTCATGGTGAGAGAGAGAGAGATGAGTGGAGGTGTGAGAACAGAGGGAATACTATTAGGTCACTCAAAAGAAGAAAAAATTTGTTCCAAACTCACATGACTTACTTTCTTCTGTGGAACACAAAAGGATAAATGCAACCGAGACTGAAGCTTTAACATTTTCAAAAGGCCACCAGAACTCTTTCTTCTCATATTGTGTTTCAATGTGCAAATGATAAAATAATAAAATGTTTGGGTAAAAAATAAAGTTTCTGGGAGAACAGAACAACGGATAATATCATAGGCCTAGCTATGATACATATATGATATCTTTTTGCATGCGCATAGCTTGAAAGATGACTTTGTTGAATTATTTCTCGAGTGGGTGTTTTTTATTTCATGCACAGGTGTCTGCCGAGCTGCAGCAGGAGGTGCTCATGAGCCTCATTCAGACGGACCCTGACGTCATTGACTATCTGCTGCGCAGGAAACTCAGGTCAGCTTTCTGACTGATAATAGAACAATGATATATAATGAATATGGAATTTTAATAGAGCAATAGTCGGGCTCCGGAAGTAAAACTAAAATTTTAACAATAACCTTTAAAGGGATAGTTCAACCAAAAATTAATAGGATTCCATAATGTACTCACCCTCAAGTCATCCTAGGT
Source organism: Phoxinus dragarum (assembly GCA_033366665.1). Classification (NCBI taxonomy): domain Eukaryota; kingdom Metazoa; phylum Chordata; class Actinopteri; order Cypriniformes; family Leuciscidae; genus Phoxinus; species Phoxinus dragarum. The sequence continues at coordinate 19,306 of JARPMJ010006557.1, forward strand.
GTATATGGCTTTCTTCTTTCGGCCAAACACATTCGGAGTTATATTAAAAAAATATCCTGGCTCTTCCAAGCTTTATAATGGGAGTGAATAGAGCTTTTGAAGCTCCAGAAAAGTGCATCCATCATAACAGTAATCTATACGGCTCCAGAGGGTTAATAAAAGTCTTCTGAAGGGAAGCGTTGTGCTTTTGTAAGAAAGACATCCATATTTATAACTTTATAAACTATAATCACTGGCTTCCGTCCGCGAGTCTAGTTCCGGCGAATAGAGCAAAACTAAACACCGGTCACCGGTCTTAAACAAGAATTTCAAAAGAGAAATGTCGGAGGAGCTTGAGTTTGTTGCCCAGCCCTGTTTGTTTGAACCGCGAGAGTCTAATCTCACCTAAGCTTACGATACTCCTACATCATGAGTCGGGTCAGAGGTCACTCTCCCGCCGGAACTAGACTTGCGTACAGCCAATACCGGAAGCCAGTGATTATAGTTTATAAAGTTATAAATATGGATAATTTTCTTACTAAAACACATCACTTCACATCAGAAGACCTTTATTAACCCGCCTGGAGCTGTTTGGATTACTGTTATCCAAGCCTTATTAAAGCTTGGAAGAACCATGATATTTTTTAATATAACTCTGATTGTGTTTGGCTGAAAGAAGAAAGTAATATAGACCTAGGATGGCTTGAGGGTGAGTAAATCATGGGATAGTTGTAATTTTTGGGTGAACTAACACTTTAAATCCCTACAAATCTAATGCGAGCTAAAAGGTTTTTAATAGTATATGCTTTGGTTGAAGCCATCAGCCCGCATTATTTTTACCTTGTTTTTGTGGAATTCCTGGTAAAATGATTCTGCAAATAAATTTCCACCAAGCAAATTGCCACAAAACAACTTTTTAGCGCCCGCCCACTGACGCACTGCGAATGACGTAATCTGCTTGTTTAATCGTGACGTATTTAATACTGTTTCTACGCCAAGTGAGAAAACAACAGCCGTTTATGAAATCAGTGTTGTACTACCCTTGCCTTTTTGTCAGATTTTCAAATACTTTTGTTGCTTCAAATCAAAGTTTGTAATGTTGTGATGTACCTCATAGCTGGTTGGTTTGGTTCGGTTCATCACTTTAACTATTTAATGAAAACTCCCCGTTGGAAAAATGTATGTGAAAAATACTTCGGGAAGAAAAGCCACTGAAAAGTGTGTGCTGTTGCACTGTATAATGTAGCTTAAATTTGCTTTCTTTATCTTAAAGGGCAGACCTCTACAACACAGACAGTATTATGTTTACATGGTTAATAAGTTAAAAACTACTAGACTGCATTTTTTCCTCACTCTTAACACTGAGTCTAACACATCTCTCCTTTGCGACAGCAGTAGTAGCAGCCTTACAATAGAGACGGACTCTGGTGGACGGAGGGACACACAGGCATCGCTGGACTCTGTGGGTCAGTCCAGTGATGACCTGTCATCCCTGGAGCCACTGTGTCCTCTTTATCCAGAGACATCTGTGATAGGAAGTCTGAGCAGTGAGGTCTTCCTCAACGTTCTTCATCTTAACACTAACAGGAAACGTGAGTAGTGCTGAGTTCTTCTCAATGAGGCAGTTGTTAGACTAGTAATATCTACTTCCTACTTTTGGGATTCTGTTTTCTCCCTCAATTTTAATTATGGAATTATTATCTACACTACCATTCAAATTTTGGGATAAGTAGGGAGTCAGTAGAAACCGTACTATTGTGATATATTGATAATAATATAGTGATATATGATCAATTAATCTATTCTTTGCTGAATAAAAGTATTCATTACTCCTCAAAAAATCTTCCAAACTTTTGAATGGTAGTGTGCTTTCCCATGTGTAAATGAATGCAGGCAAATATTGTATGGATATTCTTTTATGCTTTGTATAACAGGCTCCTCTGAAGGTCCACCCAAGTCCATCGTTAAAATGAGGCAGTTTCATTCCCACCACAACCTGCTGAGTCTGACCCAGTCTTCCGCGAATGCCCAGAGTGATGAGCTCCAGGAACAGAAGCAAGGCGTTTCGAGACAGACCTGCTCAGAGGACCGCCTTCATTTCAGTCTGGGGCGGCAGGACAGTGGCTCGCAACCACAGAGTCCTAGAGAGAGGGGCATCTGGGTTCGACAGAGCTCCAACGCCTCATCCACGACGTCAGACGACAGCAAGCCGCCAAGCAACTTCTGGGACTTTTTCACTGGCAAGGTGTCAGGCTCAGAGACGATAGTATGACCCATAGATGAACAGATGTAGTGTGGGGGTGTGTGTGTGCGTGGGTGTGTGTGTGTGTGTGCGTGTGTGTGTGTGTGTGTGTGTGTGTGTGTGTGTGTGTGTGTGTGTGTGTGTGTGTGTGTGTGTGCGTGCGCGTGTGGACCGGTAGAATTGTAGAGAGAACTGGCAGTATATGCACACACAGATATAATCTATCTGTGGACACTATACTGTTTATATAATATAATCTTAACTAACCCTCTTCTAGAAAAAGAGCATGTTAGATTATCAAAAGAATTATTATAAACCTGTCAGAACTGCATATATAGCATAGGCCGTATTTAACCTTTTCTAAATAGAAAGCAGCTTCTATATACATGAATCCCCAACATGCACTCAGCAGGAACTGAACATTTCAAAATAGTCAAAGCAAGGCTGACATCTCGTATTATATTTGTTTACATTAGCATTAAAGCTTTCTGAAGTCCTTTTCTGATGTATTGGCAGCTGATTGATTGAGGCTTGGTCTTCACCATTATGGAAGCTTTTACATATATCAACAACTTAAACACATTTCCTTTTTTTAAATAAAGTGTATATAGTGCATTTGGTAGCTTTGAATTCTTTTGATCTGTACCCTTAAATGTTGTACATGTTGCTTTTCAGATACCTGTTGTCAGGAGAAGCCCTTCGCTGCAAAACTTCTTCAACGACCATTCGCAGTCTCAGAAAAATTAGGTGGAGTGGAAGACTTTCTATGAAGGATGGGATATTTTTGATAACTTTTTACCTTTTGGAGAACATGCTCTGAACTCATGGCATCACTGAACCACAAGGGGGTGATATTTACTGGTGTCAACATTACATTGACATTAAACTTGCATTTGACTAGATCCTGTCCAAATATCTGAAATGATCTCTATTAATGCTGAATTCACTGTTGTTTTGGATTAAAGGCAGGATTTCCTCCAATAAGGGTGAAACTGTTTAGACTGAGCATTGCCATTTCTATAGCTGGCAGTTTAATAAAAACTCCAAACTCTGAGACAATCAACCTACCAAGCTTAAATGCAAGACTGATCAAGAAATGCACATTAACATGAAAGGGCAAAATATCTATTGGACTATATATTGAGCTGAAGCCAGGTCATCTTTGCACACATACATCAAAGTAGTTTCTCAACTCCTTATTTACTATAAATCCTTTTTTAAATACTTTTAAAATTATGTATTATCAAGGTGCTGTACAGAGAGCTTGACTCTTGCATTGTCAATAGAAGATCTTGACCAAAAATGTATGCACCTCTTGATGGAAATAACATCAAATTTTTTATTTCCATCAGGTGCATCATTTTTTGCTCAGGATCTTGTATTGACAATACAAGAGCCAAGCACTCTGTAAAGTCTACTCCAGCACATCCCAAAGACTTTCAATGAATTTAAGGTCTGGCCTCAGAGGTGCCAATTCATGTGTAATATGATTCTTGAATTCATCCCTCCCAACCTTTCTTTCACAATTTGAGCATGATTAATCTTGACAAAATGTCATCCTGGAATATGGCCATGATGCGTCTCTCACATAGTTGTTTAGGAAATGAAAAGCTACTGTTGCCAAACATATAACATGCTAGAAACATAAGTGTAATCTATAGGCAAGGCAATATTGTAACCAGTGAGTGGAAATCAAGCTGGTCAGATTACTTCATATTTAGTTGGGTTACCATGAATACAAGATATAAAAATGTGCATCATTTTAAATTCGAATGTAGTTAGATGGGTTTAATGTTTACAATATGATTATTTTGTTTTCTTTAGACTACTTCCATGCTTCCCACTTGAATACTTGACATGTCGTAACCGAACAATCGATTCGGAGGAGCGAGTTTTCCTAGTGCACGTGAAGGCAGTATGTTGACTTCTTGGATCGGCAATGATCCTCTCAGAGTTTTATGTAAATGGAACTGATACTTGCGAGTTTTAGAAAGCGAGGTCTACACAATAATTATTTCCCTATACCTGCCCAATAAAAAAAAAGATTGAATTTATGATTCAAAAGGATTTTCTCCGTCATCACCTTTACGGTAGTTTTTTGGTCTTTGTTGGTCTCTCTGTCTCCTGGCTTTAGACATTTTTTTCTACTTATCTGTACATTTAGCGATTCTCCCGTTGTCTTAGCTTGTAAAGCACGACAATAAATGTGTAACGTTACCATCGTCAATATCGCATCTCCAAACAACATTACGCTAATTAATAGCGTATGTACAGATGCGGCAGCATGAGTTTGAGGATTATCTTCATCGTTTCAACAGAAGGTGACCCGCCGTATCATACGTATAATTAAACCACTTATAGAAAACTATTATGAGGGCAGTCTTCATTTAATGTGTGTACTATAAAACATTTTTAATTAGCATCAAACTACTGAATGCACCTTAGATGCATTTCCACTACATGTAGATCTCTAAACAGGAGAGTTAAGGAGAAACATTAGAAAGAACTAGCATCTTTAACTGAAAGCAACTTGCACTGACATATCTTAAAATATGTCAGTGCCATTGTTTTGTCTTAAGATGCACAGTTATGTTTTCTAAGGAACATTTAATACGTAAATGTCCTAATTGAACTATGGCCTAATCCTGGCTTAATCTAAACCCTGTCTGTGAAACCAGGCTTAGATGTTTGCACAATATATCTTTGTGAAAAGTTACCTTGCTAAAAGTGATTACATGATGATGGCACAATCAATGATTGCTTGAAGTCACATGGGTGTTGCCCAGTTTAATGACATCATAAAGAAACAGAGACCATGAACCTCATTGAGGTGGATGATGTGTTTTTGTTTGTTTTTATTTGGGACAAGGTGATCCAGTCCCATCTTTCATCCACACTGTCCACTCCACTCCAAAACCAGATTATTCAGCTGGTTTACTTTTTATTTATTTATACATTGCTTTATCGAAAGTGCACTTTTTTTCAAACCCAGTATGGAATAAACATATTATTATAATGTTATGGGAAGAGGCGGAATGAAACAACTAATGCTAGCATGATGTAGCATTAGATTGTGTTTTGTCTCATGTTTTAATGTAGTTGATGTCTGTCTGCTAATGCCAACACTCATCAGGGTGCTGTTACTGTGATCAGTGCATTAACGGTTTCTATGATTAGTAACAACTTCCCGAGCTTGCAAGATTAATTTGATAATTCCAACAATATCACCCTTACATTTTTGCTTCAACCATCTCTCCACATAACATACAACAATCCTGGTGTCCAAATAAAGGACTAATTAGCAAATGTATAAAAATGGAAATGTCAAAGAAAAGTTAATATAACATTTATAATTACACATAAATAAACTTATATGATATAAAAGAGCAGAAATAAAATAAACATTCCTTCCCCTGTAACTACTAGATCACAAGCCAATTAAAAAAAATATTAAAATATCCAGTTAACTCAGCTTGGAGAAGCCTTCATTCAAATGTGATGATGACATCTACAAACACTCTTACATACCCTGTGTGAGTGTGTGATTTACATGAAATGGCACCATATGTCAGTTTATTTTAACATATAGTTTCGGTCTACTTAAAACACGCAATGCCAGTAGGTTAACTGACAAGCAAGAAGCTTAAACCTCTTTACAGACATTGTGATGTCTTATTTAAAAGACCTTTTTACATGCTTTATAACAATGTTAAGAGTTGTTATACCATGCATGCATTGATACCAAGTAGACTTTACAGGATGAATGGAATAATAATCAGCAGCAGTGTCAGTTATGACCCCTCACAGATTAAAGCAGATTTGTCAAACCAACAATCAAATAAAACCAGTGTAGTTTACATAGGAAACCTGAAATGAAAAAAACGAAAGAAAAAAAAACCTTTTCATTCTTATACCATCTACTTTAGCCACAAGACAACAAGCTATATAGGCAATTGTGTGTTTGAAACTCTTTCAAGAAACCTTAGCAAAACTGGAATATTTTACTGCGGTACCTCGCTTGTACATACTTTTCCGCCTTACACGATTTAGGCTCAAATCTTGCTGGGTGTGCTTATTTTTGCCTATAAAGCTTGACTAATTGTCTTGTAAATATTTACTAACTGTGAGCCAACTGGGAGAAGTAACTCATCCTCCAGGCTGAGCAACATCCACAAAAAAGAAACAATCCTTAACCAATCTAACTATTACAGAGCCATGCAGGCACCTCTTAAGTCACCGCTTAACCCTGACATTCACAGACAGACCTAAACCTGTACTTCAGCTTCACTTCTTGCTTCACTTCCATTCTAGGTCTATATTCAGTTAAAATGTTATTAATTAAGAGGGCAGAGGAGACGACAGATATCTAGAAAAGTGTTACTGAGATTAAACACAATAGATGCAGCCAATTCAATCGGCCTAATGAAGCAGAAGACTTTATGATGGAGTGCAGAGTCACATTATGTTTGAATTATCCAACATTTCTGCTGTTTAATGGCTAAACTGAATGGGTCTAATCCACATTCGTTTCAGACAATCTCACAGTGCCACAGTGTTAATGAAACATGACTGGAAACGTGTGCAGCTTTTGGTTTCAATACGATAGGCGTTTATGAGCTTCAACTTATATTCAGAATAATAAAAAGCCCTGATTTCTACCTCCATCTGTGAAACTCTACAGTTAGAGCACTATTAAGTGCGCACTATATGACATAATCAAGCCGTACACTCACTTTGCAGTGCACAAGAACTGGCAGAATGTTTTACATTCACTGAATACTGAAAGAGCATTCTCAAGCCAAGCTACATCCTTTATACACACACACTTCTCTGGTATCCACAATCCTCTCTGCTCAACAGAGTAGAGCTCCCATCATTTCACATGCCTGCATTACAATAAGCCCTACGTGAAATCAATCGTGAAGTTCTTAAATATAAAAAACAAAAATGCTAATTTTAGCCCTGTCAGGTTTTTTCATTCGGGTTGAGCAGCTCTACTCTAATGACAACATGAGTTACTGGCTCTGCCAAAACAGAACATGACGCATAACCCAGCGATGATGAATGTGATGTGCAGAGAAGTGAACCAGATTATCTGAAATGAAACTTGTTAATGTGTGTGGTGGAAGAAAAAAAAAAAGTTTGTACAGTGTCCGTTCTCAGGCCATCAAGATGCTCTTTCACATGTTTATATGTGCGTTTTTGTGTGTGCCGAGCAACACCAAGCAGGCGAGTGAGACGACAGCGAACCAGACGGCGATTACTTCTGCCTGGTGATTACTGTGCTGTGTCCAGGTCACTCTGGCATCAACTGCTCCTGTCTGGGGCCCGATTGATGCTCCAGTGCAAAGCTCCACTGATAAGCCTGAATGAAAAGGGACTTGACTGAGAGGGGATGGAGCAGAGGGCCAAGCTGTGTCAACAAAGCCCAAGCCCACTATCTGCCTCATCCGGTCTCCCACAAATCACATCCTTCCATTCCGTCAGTCACTCCTGCTGGCTCAGTCTCTAGACTGATAGAAGAGTATATACCCTGACTCTGAGTTTTTGGAGATGTCCGACGTCAGACCATAGAATTCCTCAATCGCTTGGGCATCTATTTTCTGTGGGGACAAAAAAAAAAAAAAAAAGGATTACTGGATAGTACAAAAGAAAAACATGTTCAATATGGTGTGCTAATTGCGGACTTAAAAACACTTGCTTAACGCATGAAAACAAACCTAATTGGTTCTTACAGAAGCGTAAATGTGCTTGGTAAATGGGAAGCTCAAAAGTGCTTGCTTAACGCATGAGAACAAACCTCTGGTTCTTGCGTGTGAAGCAAGCTTGTTTGAGCTTCTGTTTACCATATTTGATGTGCTCTATGTATGTACGATGTTAATAAAAGCTCAATTAAATCTGTTCATCATATAAAGAGATTGGGTCTCTCTTCAGGTTGTAATTAACCTGCTTGATTCATATATGGATTACGTTTACATACATTTTATAAACTTTTTTAAGTGGGATAGAAATCTCACAGGTTTCATTAAAAACATCTTCAAAGAACACAAGTTTTATTGATTTGGAGCAACGCGAGTAAAGGTATATTTCAAACAAAAATGGTTATTCTGTCAAGATTTTTTTTTTTGCCTATACAATAAAATTCCAAAAATATATTTTGTGTTTTACAAAGGAAAGAAAGCCATACAGGTTTGGGACGACATCCCTTTAAAGGTGAAGCATGTGATGCCTGCACAACTAATAACACAGAACATAACTGCAAAATCAAAGAAAACAACACTGGGTTAAGAAATAAACTGAGATATTCTGTTTGGCATCACTAGAAGTGGCGAAATGACACTGATTCACCTTTAAGTGACTTCTGAAGCATCTCCATCACGTTTTAACTGAAAATTTCCCATTCCAGAAAGCTTTCATATCCCTCATTACAGATGTGCAATTGGGAAGACATGGGATAATGAAAAAAAAACCAGACTCTGCCTCCATTTAACATCCAGAGACTTACAACACCACTGTGTGCTTGGTATTTCTAAAAACATATTAAGGTACAACAACCACTTCATGTTCTGAGAAGAACCTGAGAGTTTGTGTTCACAACATGCGAGTAAATATTTGTCTGGGTTACCGTGTAGCAGAGCGGATATCACATCTGTGTTTTAAAACCAAACTGATTTATACCATAAATGTGCATGCTGGTGGTGGAAAATCCGTCTCAATGTTGAGTCAAGGTACATTTCTAAGCCAGTAGTGTAGAACAAACCTAAACAATCATGTGTCACAAGGATGTAATGGAAAATATGGTATTGGCTCTATGTTTCAACAAAAAATGTCTCTTCTTAACAAAAAGACATAAACTTCCATTCCATATCAAGATTAGTAAACCGTTTTAAGCATCAAGTGAAACTTGCCAAAATGAATGAAAGAGTCTTGGTCTCATTAATGCAAGAGTTCCCATCATTCAAAGAACTCCAAAGTATTTGGGTCAATGTGAGGACAACTCCAGACAAGCACTTGGTGAGGCATAAACAGCAGCTGCACATCACCTGACAGGGAGGGTTAATAGATGTGCTACTGTGCAGCACTAGACATCCAGATACCCCGAGCTGCAATCATACAATTAACGCTAGATACCACTATCTGAATGTGGAAATGAACATACTGCAATGACAGTTGGAAGAAGAAAAAATCAAGTTTGCTGAACTGAAACTGATGCTTCAAGGTCTTGGGTGTTTTTATTTTTAGATACTTCTACTTTTTGTTCTCTTCTTAAACAATGAAACTAAAGGACTATTCTAGGGTAAATACAACTTAAGCTCTATCAAAAGTATTACTTCGGACAATTATTTCACCCTTTCAGAAAACAAAGAATAAATGTGCACATACATTGGAAGTCTATGGGGGCAACTGTATTATTCAGTAAAATAATGCATGTAAGATGTTTTTATTTTTGAGCAACAAAATAAGGAAAAGGTCTTAATTATTTGATCTGGATACTGACAGTATGTTACAGATTAGTTAACCCAGATTATTACATTATTAATTTAACTAGAGCAACAATTATACACCGACTTACCTCTACAATGTCATCATCAAACAGAAGCCAGAAGCCGTGACTCTTCACTATAGTGATATAATGACCTCGATTTGGCCCGCTGCAAAAAAAGAAAGCATACCAAGAAGATATGATTAACAATGAAGAATAATACATATATGACCCTTGGCAAATAAGCTATTTGACTATTTTAAAATGTCAGCCTGTTAATTGTCAGTGTTCCGGTAGCGGACACTTGGTGGTCTTTTTTATTGCATTTCTATTGACATTGCATTACCATGGAAAAGATGCTTAAAAACCTTTCAGTTCAATGCTTCAATTTCTGTGATATCAACTTCAATTTGGAACACAACTTGGTTAGACATTATTGCTTTGACTTTCTAGCAATTTTAGAATCAAAATTATTTTGTAAAACACATTTCTGTATAGAACAAAACTTTTTTTTTATTTCAGTACATTTTCTTTACAGTAAACTCAAACGGATAGTTCACCCAAAAATGAAAATTCTGTCATTCTTCCAGTTCTTCCAAACCTGCAGGAAGATAGTTTGAAGAATATGGGTAATCAAATAGTTAATGGACCCCTACTGACTTCCATAGTATTTGTTATGTTTGATTAAAATATCTTCTTTTGTTTTCAGCAGAAGAAAGAAATGTATACCGATTCGGAAGAACTTGAGGGTGAGTAAATGGCAGAATTTTCATTTTTGGGTGAAAATGACTAACCCTTGAACTTTCACTTCTGCAATAATCTGCTGAGTCTCTTCTTTAAAAAGAGGCCAACCGGCAACCGCACGTCTGTATTTAAGCTTTCATGAGTTACAACCATTTAAGTCTAGTTCTATGCTAAAAAAAAGATGTGAGACAGTTACTGGTTAAGTGAAAGACCAGGATTTTTCTTTGCCAAAGTCATGATGCAACAGAAGTAGCAACTCTTTCTTCCAAACTGGGGGGGTTGTAGGGCTAAACAACATGCTATGCTCTTAATTTAATATGAAATCAAGATAACAAAAATTGACTACGTATACATGGACAGCGGTAATCTAATTATTGACCGTATTCTGAATAAGACAATATTCTGATTAAGGTGTTTCAATGAGTTGCTTTTAGAATATTGCTTTCATGTTCCCGGTTTACATGTTATAGAACAAAGATCGATTAATGGCACACGTCATTACGATTCCATGCCACCGCCGTCCGACGTTTCTTCCAGAATTTCACATTTCAAGATACAGTTCGTCTTCGTTATGGTACCATATACAGTTTTGGGTGTTTCGTTTTTTAATTGTACAAAAGCTTCAAGTGCAGTTAATTACTACATGCTACACATGCAAATAGATGAGCGCGGCCGCGGATACAAATTCTGAAGCCATGCTTTCTTGTTTGCCGCCGAATGGTTGATGTGTGTCCTGAAAACTCCCAAACAACTTTAATAGTGTGATTAAGGTGTACGTCTATAATGCACTTCGATAATGCGACTAAAATAGGAATACTCCACATCTTAATTCGATTTGTGTTAACAAGTATGACTTGAGCGGATTATGGTAATCAGAAATCCCTTTTTACATGCTAGTTTCTTAATCAGAGTATTGTCTTAATCGGCTTAATGTCGTAATATTGTTGTTCGTGTAAACTTACTGAGTGACTGGTTAAATTGACTGTGACATCCCAAACCTACCTCCCACAGTGCACCACTACAGCCACCAGGTCGTACAATCGTTCGGGGTTGGTAGCATCACCAGAAGTGTTAAAGAGCCTCAGCTCCAGAGGGAAGACTACACGATAGGAGAGCTTGGTGTAGCGATGAAGCTGGTCCATATACTTAAAGCGCTTTAAGTGCAGGGCAAGGATCATGGGTAATTTCTTCACCCGCATCCTGTAAGGAAAAGGAGAGACAGGATCAATTTTAACTTGAAATTCCATTTCCATTCTCAGGACTGCCAATTTCCTGAGCAACTGTGATTGTTAAATACTTCAGGATTAAAATGCCCCTCTTTGTGCACAGAACCAGCACACCGATGGCCAGATTTACTAACAGCTTGCGCCACGGCAAACCCTCTTTTGGCATTAAAAAGCAACTGTCAAAAATCAGCACTGAAAAGGCTTTGACAGGGTTATTTTTTGCGGCTGACCTTATGCAATGCATTTGTAGGAGTTTCCCTTTCAGATGCAAAATTTATGGGAGGAGAGAATTTAAATTAATCTTGCAAGATGATTTACTAAGGTTTGCGCAAGTCAATTGTCTGGTATTTGCTCAATTATTTAACGCACAAAAAATCTTAAATCAGACACTAATTTGTGCAGCTCTTGGTCATTATGGAAATGATCCGACTGTATCCATGTTCTTTAATTTGCGTGTCGTTAGTAGATCAGGCGCAGAACTCTCCACTCCCATCGGAGCTTTTTTGGAATTGCGCTCTCACTCGATTTTGCCCTGTTTAGTAAATCTGGCCCTAATGCTGATAAAAGATGCATTCAGGGAGGAAGAAAAAAACTGAATAGACAGGGGTGATCCATAGCATCAGACTTAAATTGGTTGATGTGAATATCACAGCAAATGCATCTCAGGGACAAGAGTGATTTCAGCCATGCTACAAACCTTTTCTGAGCCTCCTGTTTACTTCTGCATTGCTCACAGTAGTACTTGTATTCACTACATAAGGTCTCTGTGTTGCTGAAACCCCTGTCAACGCAAAGAAGACAAGTTATTCTTCCACGTTAATGAACATTTAACAAAGAACTTGCACCAACTGGTCTGTGACGTTTGTAGCTTTACCTAAGACAGTGTGTGATGGAGGTATTCTGCTCCACGTCCACTGAGAGGTCTAGGAAGTCTTCGTCTTTACTGCTCACCTGGAGCATTAGAGAACAGGATTACCCATCATACAATATAAATGCACTTGTTTTAATTTGTAGTTCTGTTGTCTTGCTGCAGCTGGATTTTCAGCGCACACGTAGATTTCATATCTCAACTGGGATGTGCAAGACTGCATATTTTAAAATCAGCTAGTTGGTGGCTTGTCTGAATGACTAGTCGGTTGTGGAAGTCCTGGATAATTAGGCTGACGTGTTTCTAAGGGGGCTTTACATAATACACATTGTTCTCAAATACAGCAAAGTCCTGTCCCAAATGCCACCCTAGGCCCTTTTAGTCATCCTCTGTGTGATATACCATCATTGAGTCTACACACTTTAATGATGTAATATCACTAAGACTGTAGAGTAGTAGCATGCCGTGGAAACAGCATCAGCTCAGCAAATGAATCATCAAATGAAAAACTGGACACCTTGCAAGTCTACTAGGCTAGATCTTAAGTTTACGCTGCACAATTAAACTAAATAAAACAGAAATTGCGTTATGGCTTGATGCGATTATCAAACCGCGATTTAATTTATTAAATATATGCCCTGTGTTTTAAGAGTGAAATGCGGCACTGTGTCCTTTTACACATGAGCAGCTCACGATCTGAAGTTGTTGGTGTCTCTGAGCAGCTCGGTTTGCAGTAAATGCTGCTCCGCACGAACTCATCTCTGCACGTGCTCGGAGTTTGGGTTGCTTGTAATGTTTGTGATGTAGCATGTGCCAACATCTTCCCAAACTTGCTATGACCGGCGCTTATAAACCAACAGTTTTCTGGTCCCCGCAGTTTTACGGCAAAATAAGAGCTTGATGGTTTAACATTTGAAAGACTGCCATAAGTATAAGTGTAATTTTACAGATGTACTGCAAAATAAAATGATTATTTTTCTTTAATTTCATTAAAAAAAAATCAAATATTACAACAGTAATATTTTTTATTGTTTAATATTCTATTTATTATCTTATTTTATAATTATAATAATAGTAATACTAATTTATAGTCATATTAGTATATAAAAAATCACACAATTTTGGGACAATGTGCAAACTTACAATCTAGCATAAAACCCTTTTTTTAAATTGTAATCACAATTTTTAATCAGAAAAATCTAATCAATCATTAGATGCATCATGATGCTGATGTGAACAATTCTGCATTGATGCATAAAAATAAAATCTATTTTTAAAAATGTAATTAAATAGGCCCATCATACATTTTAAAGTATGATAGGCCTATTTAATAAAAAAATGTGCATGGTCTTTTTGACATACTCAACTTTTGTTTAATTAATATAGTCTATAAGACCATGAATGAATGAGGAAATAAAGTGCAGGACATGCTTGATGTTACACAGAGTTATTAAGTGCAATAAGCCAAGGAAAAGATCTCTAAACTGCCACACACCAGAAGCGCACGCACAGAAAGACGCCTCTCAAACAGCATGCGACTGCATTTTTAGTTCTCTTCAGCGCCTTGCTGCTCTTTTTTTGAACGGTCAGATTCTTTCAAAATATCTGTCTTGAGGAGTGTTCACATAAACATATACCCCTTTTCCACCAAGGCAGAGCTGGTGCTGGTTCGGAGCCAGAGCCTAGTTTTTAAATCGGTTCTTTGTTTTTCGACCACCAAAGCACCAGCTCCGAACCAGTAAAAGTGGTTCATAAGTAGCACCGAAACATTGCTGGGCTAGAGTAAGAACCGCTTGCGTCAGGGGCTGGGGGGCGGGGTTACCGTGACCAACAAGACGAAAAGAAATTTGTGACTGCCATTTTTGAAATAGCTGCTAATCGAGCTAATAGCTGCTCGATTGTAATCTCCGTCTATGCAAGTTACGGCGAGCGGCACAAACGTGTTGGATTCGCCGTGTTTGGATGCCGATGTAGTTTCGCAAAGCCATGAGCATCAATAGTAACGCAACGACCGCCATTGTTGATGTAAGACTTGTTCGAGATGCATCGGAGCGGCGCAGACCGATCAGAGCTCCGGGAGTGTGTGGAGAGCATACGACTCCTTGTGCTTTTGGATCGCTTTCGCAGTGCTTTGATGTCACGCGGCGATCGGTCTGCGAGAAGCCGAACCATCTCGAACAAGCCTGGTGTGTTTTGGTTTGGCGCTGCCGCGCTAGCGTTGCTGGGCAACATGAGATGTATACACAGTGACGTAAGATCTAGCTCTGTTGTGGCGCTCTAGCCGGTGGAAAGGCAAACAGGTTCTTAGAAGACCCGTCAGTAGAACCAACTCCGAACCGGCTCTAGCTCTAGCTCTGAACCAGCACCTGGTTCTTGCTGGTGGAAAAGGGGTAATAGTGGGTTTTGTCTTAAGTTTTTTTGGCCGTAACACACTGTTGAAAACAAAGCCAAAGAGCCGATAACATGGTCACAATAACTCACTTTAGGGTGTTTATGACTCACTCCACCTCCTCTGACTCACCGCTTCACAGTTCAGGCACCGTGTCTCATTGGTCAGTGTGCCTTGGAAGATCTCGTGCACCCAGGTCTGCTGGATCTTTTCCTCCGCTTCACCCTCTCCTGTGCTGCTACAGCTTCCACCTCCTCCGCTTCCACCTCCTCCACTTCCACCATTCTGTACTACCTTTCCATTCTGCTGTCTCTCCTGGCTCTTCTCCTCCTGTAGCAGGTCTGCAATGGTGTTGAGCAAGTAGTTGAGGAATTCGTGCGCATCTTGCTGCATGTAGTTGTCAAACAGCTCTGTAGGGAGAGTAGAAGGAAGTGTTGATAACATTAAGTATCTGCAAGTCTAATATATAAACAGTGATTCAATCATTAAATAGCAGTGCATTTCAATACATACACAGGGTTTCCTGAATAGCTAATCAGGTGTATATTTTTTTATCTTACTGACGCCACGGTAGTGTATCTAGACAACGTCTTGGATCTTGGTGTCTACGTCTAACATTCAAAATGTTTACAAACATATCACACCATGCATATTTTCTGTATAGCAACATCTTTCCATATAATTTCAAAGATCTCCAGGCATCTGAATAACATTCACCACTATCCCTCTCTTGACAGTCGATCAAATCCCGTCCTGTAGGACACATGATCTTTTCTCACCATTTTCCTTCCTCAGTCTGGAGATGAACTTCTTTGGTGGAATGACTCCCACTTTCTTCTTCTGAGTTGCAATGCTGTTGAACAGGTCAGCCAGGCAGGTGAGCAGGTTCTCTTTACGCCGCGGCTGGATCTTATAGGCCAGCACTTTCTCCCGGAAGGGCCGGCAGAAGTACAGTGCCTGCAGCACTGAGTTACAGTAACAGGTGTTGCCAAACTGAGCGAGCAGATTGTGATTGGACAAAGAACAAATCAAAGAGTGATGAAGGACATGTGATGACATACATGCACATATAAGTGTTAAATCTCCAATTAACGTCTCTGAGAAGTAATGCAAACCTGTGCTGGAACCAAATTTGAACTGAACTGAGCTGGATAATTAGCCTGGGAAAACCCAGACCACTCTCAGTTGTAACTGAGTAAGGGTCTGGCAAAGCTCCATAGACAATTCATTTCCACAGGGGCGTCACCAACGGACGTCGGATAGATCTAAAACCAATCAGAGCGATGAATGACATGATGTATGCAGAGCGACGGAGAAACATCTCGAGACTCTCAGTAATTCTCTGTTTGTGTTAACGAAAATTACAATTTTAAATCGCTTGAAACAGACGCGATAGCTGATTCGAACGAGTGATGTTGTGATGTTCCACGGCGGCATCCATCTTTGTAATGTACAAAATCTGCGTCACCGTCTCTGCTCTGTCGTCATCGTGTAAAGCCCGCCCCAACGTTTCTGATTGGTGCCGCGATTTCGGCGGATTGGAAATGGGTTTCAATGGGCTCTTTGCCAGACCCACTTGCAGAGCAAATCTAAATTTGCCGGAAGTGGTCTGGGTTTTCCCAGGCTACTGGATAATGACACTAACAGTGAAACATTGACACAGTTCTTGAACTGAATTGAAATAACATTGAACTAAAATGAGCTGAATAATGAGACTATTATCTTCTGTAGAACTGCTATACAGCTTAAATTGAATTTGATTCACAATTGATAAATTTTACAACATTACCAATTATTTTCCTGTTTTTTTTATTTATTGTAAAGCTGCTTTAAAACATAAATGTGACTTGAGTTGGACATATGGAGCGGTTTTATTCTTTTATTTTGCTGCCTTTAATACACGCTTGCCAAATCTGCCATTAAGGAATGGCACAAGCACATTACATAAAAACATCCAAAGTGCTTCACAATGTAAAAGTAATATGGCAAAGTCATCTTCTATTTATAGCACACTCACTGACAAAAGACAACCATGTAAACTTACATTTACCAGTCCAAAGTAGTGTTCATTAACAGGGAACTGTTCCGGTCCAATCTCCTTTTCCAAAGCAGAGGCATTGGCGCCCTACCGAGAAAAGCCACAATGGTTATCTTGGCAATTTGCTCAAGGGGTCTCAATAATACAAGTGACCAGGAACACCCTGCACCTATTCGGGACTAACAGGAACATCCTGTTTGTGGAGTGTGATGCAGGCTTGGCATGAACAGGATGCACTTTCTGGGCAAGTGAACCCACTCTGTATCACCAGGGGAGAACATCAAGGCAGAGCTGTAAGTGATGTCAGTATCTGAGGTGTAATGAATGAGTTCTCAGATGTTATAAAGGCCTAGATCAGTGGTTCTCGACCTTTTTGACTTGAAGTCCCCCATTGTTCAACTCATTATTTGAAGACCCCCTTCCCTCTATATAGGAGATATTAGATATTACTGCTGTAATTAAGTTAAAGCCTCTTGTTATCAAACTTTTTTATTAACAGAAACTGGGAGTATAGAGTATGGGCCATTTAGCATTTTAGTTTGATTATTTGTATATATTATTAATAATTTATTCATTTAAAAAATACCTTTTAAATCATTCTTTGAAGCATGCTGTTTCTGGGAGGATCTGATTCATCACGACTTAGGTAATTTTTATGAAAAAGCAACTACATATGTCTGTCAACCCAAGAATTGATGACCTTGAGCCGAAGCCAAATACATTTCAAATGTAGTGAACAACACTAAATTTATGTACAGCAGTTTTTACATAACTCGTACTGTATAGTGGCACCCAGAGGTGGCGAAGCTAAATCAGCTAAGTCTTATCTCAATAACTGATTATCAGTAACTGCTGGAAAATAAGGAAGTTGGCACATAATTATCTGCTATTTGTTGATTTATATGGACTAATCTGTTTTTATAACAGAACCCCCAGTAGATAGCCTCCCACATAAATTACATTTTAATTTATAACGGTATTGTGTACACAGCATTGCATATCCTACATTTTTATATTCATTGTAAGTTACTGTCTGTATACTCACTTTCTCGTGTAACAATTTAAGAAAACCATTTCAGCACTACTACAAAGACATTGAGTTCATTGAATCAGCTTTCAGTTGTGTCCTTCAAATAATGTTACAACACACCAACAACACCAACAACACCAACAACAACAACAACAACAACAACAACAGCAGCAGGAGGAACTGTAGTCTCGTGAATGACCTCACCTCTTTACAAAACGCTTTTACACAAATAGAAAGCGTCCACATGACAGATATTATCTGATGTTAAATAAAGTTCAGCCCGTCCGTCTAATCAAACATGGACATTATGTGTCGCTCGCTAATACGCTAGGCTACACTAACCCTTGAGCAGAATATCAAATTATCGGACAAGAAAATGCTTAAAAGTCCGTTTAACGACATCTCCAAACTTATACTTAGTCTATAAACCACAGAAAGAGAGGTGTGCAAACTTTTTGTGACTGTGCTGCCATGTCATGACACGGTTGTTTATCTGTTAGCTAGCCCTGTTAGCAGGCTAATCCAAACACAGGTTAGACGCAGTGGACGGGACAACACTCACTTATGCGAGGAAAAACTCACCATCGTACAAATCGAGGCGATCTTTCGGACTGTCATCAGTATTTCCATCCGTATGCCGCCATATTGGACCGAACCCCTATTTAAAAGAGTGACAAGCCGCTAAGGCTGAAGTTCCGGTGAATCCTTCAGTCGGTCCAGCAGCTCGTAGCCTCGTAGCGGAATGAGGGAGTGTCTCCTGCCGCGCGCAGTGGAGCAGCTGCGCACTACACAACATTACTAAACATACTATGGCGACGACCTCTGCTCACATTAACTTTATTTTAAAAATGAAATAGTTGGAAATTGTCCGTATTCAGAATTTTGTATTTAATTCTCACGCGGAAAAAGAAAGCATAGCATTTAGCTAAGTAACGTTAAGTTACAAGCATAGAATTGTAAAGAAAAAGGGTAACGTTAGGTTTATGGGTGTTACTTGGTAGGCTATTTGCAATTGTGGGTAAAAAAAAAAGTTAAAATTACACAAATATTTGATGGGTAAACTATTAGATCTATTTGACCTTGTTTGTAAAACAAACATTTTTGTTTTTGATTCCAATTCGTGCTATTGAATTTAGAATAAGTATTTTAAATAAGGATAGGCTATAATTTTGTAAATATTTTCTTTAACCTAAGAACAGATTCAATAGAAACGCAGGATGATTTCACACACTATATGGCGATTGGCGAGGCTTAGTAGCGTTAATTAATATTCATATATTAGCATATTTAGCTAAGTAATGCTGACGTTGCTTGGTAACCTTCCAGTCATGTAACCTCATCATGACCTTTTGTTATAGTAGTTTACATACTGTCTATGATAGTAGCCGATGATTCGTATGCATCCGCCCATAGTTTCTCAACTGATCCTCTACCGCAGAGACATGTAGGCTACAAACCCTGGACGGACGCCCTATGTGGCTTTTGACCTATTTTTTTCCTACAGTCTTTTGACAGATATAGGCTACACTGTAGATGTTTCATCAGCAGGAGCCTGGACCGGGAAGAAACTTTATATACTGTCTATGGGAAGAAATACTGTCTATGGGAAGAAAAGACGACCTAGGTCCATAGACTGTAAAAAAACAGCCTAGGTCACATGGCCAAAACACACACACACAGCGCTGTTTGGGGACTTCCCGTAGACATAGCCTGATTTTTAGGACAAACTGTATTTTTTCCCATCACACTAGCCTCAAAATCTACCCATCACAGAAAACTTTCTGCATTTTTACATTTTCAAAAAAGACATAATTTATTATTTAAAAGCAAGCATACACACTTGCAGTAATTGACTGCAAAAAAATTAACTCTGGTGCACAGTTATGTTTTCTACTGTGATTTGCAATATTCCTCTTGTTTAAATAAAATGTGTGGGTTTAATGCTTTGTTTGGACCATTGTGCCATGACAAAAAGAGGATGCAAAGGAACAGTAGCTAAAGGCTATTTCATGCTCGTTTTAGTGCACAGTAAAAAGGCAACATGCACAGTCGAGGTCCACTTTAAGGAGGTATTTTAACCTGATTTTACCTATAAATTCTAATTTAGTGTTCTAATTCAATCAGATTTATGTATAAAACAAGGGAATGCTGTTTTTAATTATATTGGGTCAATGTAATTAAAAACAGCATTCCGTTGTTTTATATATCACTAGGCCTATATATTCCAATATAGTGGGTGCAGGTTTGACATCACTTTGTAGGCCGAACAGAAGTAAGTTAGCATTTTAGCACTTCCGGTTCCGTCCCAAAGTCAATGGGTTTTTTGAATAGGGTTTTGTTTAAATGGCTGAAATAAGGTTTGTGGTGAACACAAACTCAAGACACTTTCATGTTTTATTCGTTGACATAAAATAGGCTACATCAGTTTTACCCCACTCATGATTTTTTAAGCTGAAGTGTCTTGAAAAGGGCAGCTAACTAGTGGTCGGGGGAGATTAAAGGTCATCACGTTTACAAAAAATATCATTTTAAAGCCTCATTATGCTCATAATTGTGCTCTTACAATTCTAACTCAAAAGTTCTGTCAGAATGTCAACATTTTGTCACAACTTAATTTAATTGTGTTTCAGTCCACCCAATATATGAATTAATTCATAATCGTTAAAATAATACGAGTTTAGGCTCACGCAATTCTGAGAGGAAATCAGATTTGCGAGGTAAAAAGTCGCAATTCACTTTTTAATTTTTTATTCTGTAGCGGAAAGCTTCCATGTCAAAACGTTTTAGCTATACTTTACTTAGGCTATAGGCTACATTTAATTGACACCTTTTATATAGCCTACCATCTTAAAATTAGTTTCAGTGAGTCACACTGGTTTATTCACGCCCCCCTTCAGCTTTCTTCTTTTCTTTTTCTTTTTCCTTTTTTTTTTTTTTTTTTTTTTTTTGGCTGAAGGCGCAGTTGAGTTGAGGTCTGTGTAAGAGATCAAAAAACTTCGGGATGTGAACTGTACAAATTTAGCCTACTTCATTAGACTTTATTGGTTACTTCATTAGAGGGCCGTTATGCAGAATTAACATTCATGTCGTGCAGAAGCGGAGCCAGCGTTTGGGGTGCACTGGATGTCTGCATTTATTTAAAGCGGTCGATCAAGACCTCTGTCTGCCGAAGTAACGGGGGACTTCTTGCGTTATGAGGAGGACAGCTAACGTGTGGAACGGGCTCGTGTAGCGCGACAAAGCGGAAGAAAATAGATGCATTTCTAAACAGTCTAGTTACAGCTTTCTAAATGCGTCTTCTTATCGAGCAGCCAAGAACAATGAGCAGTGGCTCTAGCAACTTTTTGCTAGTTCCTATACCGGAGTACCCTGTAATAGACTGCGTGCCTAACAAAAACGTCAAAATAGTTGTTCTTGGGGCAAGCAATGTCGGGAAAACAGGTAAATGTATCAAATAATGTGACTTTTAAGATATAGCCTATTTAAAATAGTTTTTGTTCTTTATTCCATCATGCATATCATATTTTTATTTCATAGGAACTCATTCTAATATGACTCGTTGATTTAATGTTTATGCATTCATTCTGTTTAAAGTCATTCATAAAGTCTTAATGGTATGCGTATTTCTAATCCTGAAAAAATGATGATGATAATATCTTGCCATTATAACGCCAGGGTGCGACATACACTGACTTGTGCACGAGCTATATGTGACATTGTTATGCTTGCTTGTAATGCTGATGCAAAAGTTTCCATTTGGTTTCTATTTTCAGCTCTGATTGTAAGATTTCTTACTAAAAGATTCATTGGAGACTATGAAGCCAACACAGGTAAACCTTATAATGAAATGAAGCTAAAAATCCTTCACTGAACTATAAAAATGCCATCATATTTTACTCGTCACATTAATTTCTGTAATTTGTACTCGGATTTTATACGTTTTCAGACTTTCAGCATGGTTTTCTTCACCAGTAGCCTAATTGAACGTAATTAAAATGGCTGAAAAGTGTCATTAACTAGCCTAATCGACTTTAAGCAAATACACATAAGTTTATCATTTTACTTGGTGATTTTTTTTTCTTATTCAACATTTCTAGGAGCCTTGT
Organism: Phoxinus dragarum; assembly: GCA_033366665.1. Lineage (NCBI taxonomy): Eukaryota > Metazoa > Chordata > Actinopteri > Cypriniformes > Leuciscidae > Phoxinus > Phoxinus dragarum. The sequence continues at coordinate 41,411 of JARPMJ010006557.1, forward strand.
ATTCAAGGAAGATTAATTTGGATGGGGAGCAAGTTTCTTTACAAGTGCAGGACACTCCATGTGTCTCATTGCAGGTACCTTCAAATCACACAATACCAATGCTTTCTTCCGTCTTAAGCTAAACCTCCATCAAAAGTAGTGTGCCCATGCTGTATTATCACAGTCATTTAGATCACTCAGTCATTGCCTATGGGATTCCTGCATGCTTCAGATGAACTGTGGGGAATATTAGTTCAAACATTTGGCCTGTAAACAAAGTATGCAGTGCAGAGGAGATAAAAAGGGGTGTGTTCAGCCATAAGCTCATTAGTCTGACTCATGTGTACTAAAGGGCTCTCTTCAACTGAATGAATCTGATCCTGGCTCAAGCACAGTGTATTTATAGGTGTTATGATGATTCAGAATTTACTTCTTATAGCTTTCATATTACAACTAAATAATTGGTAGTCAGTTCCATTATTGGTGAAAAATATGAAACATTATAATTGCAGCAATCAGTAAAATATAGTTATTTTAATTGCTCAATTGAATAAATAAATGACTAATGTTTTGAACACTGATTCTCGTTTTTCTCTAAAATGATCACTTCATTTCCAATATGATACTATATAAATGCAATTTTTTATGTTTTTGAAATAAGTCTTTTATGCTCTCCAAGGCTGCATTTATTTGATCAACATTAAAACAGTAATATTGTGAAATATTTTCTATTTTGAATAGGCCTATATATAATATTTTTAAGCAGCAAAACTGTCTTCAATATTGATAATAATAAGAAATGTTTCTAGAGTGGAAAATCAACATAGAATGATTTGAAGGATCAACACTGAAATCTGCTTAAAATTCAATCTTGCATCACAAGAATAAATTACATTTTAAAACAATAAAATAGAAAACAGTTGTTTTAATATTTCACAATATTGCTGTTTTTACTGTATTTGATCAAAGACATGCAGCCTTGGAGAGGATATAAGTGACTTCTTTCAAAAACAAAAAATGTGCACAATTTTTGTACTGCATATATATATATATATATATATATATATATATAAAATTGTAATAAAAACAACCCGTTTTCTCAATTCCAGGATGATGCAGAGGGTCCTTTACTGTCAGGAGCAGATCAACCGCTCCATTTACTGGGCAGATGGTTATGTGCTGGTCTTCTCCATCACTGACCTCAACAGCTACCGTACCATCCAGCCTCTCTACCAACACGTGCGCCGAATCCATCCCAGCGGCAACATCCCCGTCATCATCGTGGGAAACAAGAGCGACCTGCTGCGCGCCCGGCAGGTCCCGGATCACGAGGGTAAGGCGCTGGCGGATGAATTGGGAGGGCCCCTACTTTGAGGCTTCGGCCAGGGAGAACCATGAGAGCGTCCAGGCTGCTTTCCTGCACTTATGTCAGGAGATGAGCCGAGCGCTGGGAGGAGGAAATGGGGAGAAGAGAAAAGGTGGACTACACCTTGCCAGGCCAAAGAGCCCTAACATGCAAGAGTTGAAGAGAAGGTTCCGGCAAGTGCTGTCATCCAAGGTCAAGTCAGCTACGGGCACTATGATGATGAACTGATAGACGAATGTGACCCGCGGAGGATTTAGAAAGTGTTGATAACATACTGTTGCTTAAGTGATTGTGAAACACAAGGCAAAACAATGAAACTTGTCAGTTGTTTTTGCAAGTAGATGAGTGGTGATATCACTGCTCTCTGGGTGAACTGTAAACATGGGACTCCGGCACTGAACTTTAAATCTAATGGTTTTAAGGTCATCAAGTCTGTTTTTGTTTATTTGTTTTTAGCTGCTATCATGCAAATGTTTCCTGGTTGTCCAGGATTGTAATGACTTTCTCAAATTAAATTCTTTAATAATGATTTTCTTGTATTATAAATGTATTTCTTTAATCTCTTAATGTGAAGCAAGGCTAAACGGATTCTTTTTGACCAAGGCCATTTATTATAAAGTAGCAAAATAAAACAAACACACCGAAGGGCCGTTTATTGGACACGTAAAATGATCGCAGTCGATTCCTAAGATTCTCATGTGACTGCGGGCAATTTTTCAAAATGCTATTATCCCAACTTTTCCTGACATTTAGATAACATAATCCAGCTATGTTGTTTATTATCGTGGGAGGAAGAGGTTGTTGACTGGTGGTTCCCATGACCTTTGACCTACTTACACTGTGTCAAGGATTTGATTGTAGGCCTATACTGTGGAGGTTCATCCAGATGTCCCATTCGCCCACTCGAATATACATTTGTTTATCTTTCAGCACAGATGAAGTGCCATTCCTCTGATGCAGGTCTGGAGATTCCTACACTGAACTATTGCATCTACTGAGTCATTGACCTCTAACCTTTCACCTCTGATATTTTCTTCTCTTCACCCTAATGAAAAGCAGATTCAGAATGTGACCAGCCTTCCATGCTCTCATAAAGTGAGAGTATGTCCATGTCATTATACTTAGACAAAGTAAAAGACTGGTAAAATATACTGTATGCTTTGGTGATTTAAATTCTTTCTCAACAAGCCTTTGCCTCTTTCTCTATCTTCCTCTTTCTTTTACACCAAAGACTTTTTTGTGTGTCAGCATCACCATTCCATTTCAACTGAAATTTTATCATATCATTACAATCTAGAAAAGTCAAAACTTTTTGGTTGATCGCCAGAAGTCCCCTAAAACCATTACCAGATTTTGAATAAGCATGAGGTTTTTTGACTCCCTTGTCACTTATAAATGTGCAAATGTAATTCAGCTGTGGTATATCCCTGAGGACTAAATGTTCCACAATTATAGTAGTTTCAAAAGTATTTCTGATCAAGAAAGGTTTTAAGAAGAACTTAAATATGCTATTTTATATATATATATATATATATAAATATAATTTTTTTTTTTGACATTCAGGGGCCATTTGCACAGAGAGTGTTTTTCCATTCCACTGCACTACTTGTTTTTTAATGCAAACACACGCTATAGACGGACATAACCATTGCGCATACAAGTTAGTTCTTGTATGCAATGCAATGTTAAACAGAACATATTTCATGTGTTATTTTTTCAAATACACAATGGAGTTCGTTCTGTTGTGTTCATTGCAATGAGTGAAGAGTTCGTACTAAGCGAAAATGTGTATTGCATTGTAAGTTAGTTCTTGTATGCAATGCAATGAAACAATGATCTTGTGTGCAAAGTCTTATGCAATGCAATTCAAAAGCACATAATGTTATGTGTGTTATCTCTTCAATGCACAAAGAAATAAGTAAGATCTTGTATGCAATTGCAACAGCACATATATGTGATATCACATGTATTATGTGATATCTGTTCGATGCACTACTGAATAAGTCTTGTATTCAATGCATTTAAACAGCACCTGTGTTATATATTTAATGCACAATGGAAGTTAGTTTCTTGCATGCAATCTAAATGAAACAGAGCATATTTTACGTGTTATTCTTCAATCAATAAGTCAGTGGAATGCAATGCGAAAGCACATATGTGTTGTCTCTTTCTTCAATGCAAGACTTAATGAGTCACTTGTATGCAATGCAGTGGGCTACAACAGCACCTCTGTTGAAAAGAAGTTTACCTTAAAAAACGCGTCTCTCGACCTTGTGTTTTTTGTTGTTCCACTGATCTGTTTTTTTGCTGTTTCACTGCCTTTTTGCTGTTAAAAATTAGCGCACTAGTTAAATACGTCCATCAAGCGCACATTTACATTGACAAAACAATGGAATAGTAGCGCAGTGGAAAAACGTTAGTGTTAGAGACCATTCAGACAGAACGTGTTTTTCCATTCCAATGCACTTTTCCATTGTTTTTCAATGTAAAACACACGCTATACGGACGCATAATAACTATTGTGCTCACGTCTTGCCTCGCACGTGACACAGCGTTCTAAAAATGTGTCACTTAAAATCAGTTCAACTTTTAAATAACCCGAGTGCCCCGCGTTCTGTGTGAACGACCACAAATGGGGGGAAAACGCAAGGTCTTGAGTTTTTTAACTTGGAAGTTGTGTTTTGAGATTGCCGCGTCTTGCACAAGATGCTTCAAAAGAAGCTAACGTCCGTCTAGCGCGTTTACATCGAAAAACAATGGAAAGCACAGTGGAATGGAAAAACGTGTTCTGCCTGAACTATTTCCATTTTGGGCCTACTTGATAAAACAACACACAGACCTAAATTAGCCTGTCATTATAGACAGCAAAAATACACATAAACATACCAAAATGTAGTCTGTTCCTCTAAAAACATTTTCTCATCAGGAACCCATCTAACAAAAATATGTTCTAAGAACATTTTGCTAAAGTTTCCATTAAGTTCCCATTCAATTATTTCTGAATGTTCTCAGAATGTTCAAAGTATCCAAAAGTTTTTTTGGTCAAATTAATGTAAATGAAAACATTAAGGGAATGTGTTTTGGGAATGTACACATTTTTCTACTGACTTCCATTTACAGTAATGGCATGTGAATGAGAGAGACCGGAACGTAAACTCATGTAAAGAAATTTCTCTGGAATATTTGATTCCGACACTGTCAGTGTTAGGAAATGACAACCCCCGGGACGTAATTTCCTGGAATCTGGCATCGTGAACAAATGTCAAGCCCACGTTCTATCACTTGTAAGTAACCATGACAGTGACTAAATTAATTTTAAAGATGGCAATGTAAATAAAACTGTATAAAGTATCAAATTTGAAACAGCAAAAGTACAGCCAACGCACAAGTTCATCAATTAAATCAAATGTGTGTGAACGCAAATGTATTGACTGAAATACAGGACTGACAGCCGTATTCTGTTGCTGTGTGAACATGGCCTATTCGGCTCATCAACTGAATCTGGCCCTACTATGTCTCTTATACCACTATGCGGACTTGCTCTCTTATTTGTTTCATATGAACTCAACTATAGCACCATCTTGGGGGGTGGGGGGCTAATTGTTAGAGAGTCAGACTGGTAACCCGAAGGTTGCGGGTTCGATTTTCAATACTGGCAGGAAATTACCCCCAACCGCTCCCTGGGTGCCGCAGTGAATGGCTGCCCAGTGCTCATGTGTGTGTATTTCATGAGTCCTCGTAATTCAAATAGCTTAAAAAAACATAAAAAACAATGTTTTATTAAAAATTTAAAAATGCTAAATGTTTCCTGTGATGGGTAGTCCTCATATGTAGTTGCACCAACAAACTGTGTGTGTGTGTGTGTGTGTGTTATAGTGTAACTTTTAAGATAACATACAGGTTTAGAATTATAAAATATTTAAACTAAAAATCAATACTTTGCACATATTTATTTGGTAAGTAGCCGTGTAATAAACTTACCAGTGCTGCACATTCATGCTTGAGTGGAGAAAAAAAACTTTAGTGTGAGTAAAGGTTTTGTGAGTGTGTAAGTGTGAGTCACTCTATTTTAATGCCTGTAATCTGGCCTGACCTTAACATTTAAGTACAGTTATAAAAATCGGAGGCATCTGCTGATGGATTAGACCATAAGCCTGAATCAGTGGCGCTTCTAATAAAGACAGATTTAATAAACCATCTCTCTGACATTACAATTATAAATGGCTTCCTGTTTCCTAGTATGGTCTGCTAAACTGAGAAAGATAGGAGCACTTATTTTGCCCTCTGACTCGTGAAGACTGTGTAGTATAAATTGATGTTTGTCCAAATTATGGTTCATTTGGGAAAGCTGGTCAAAGTTTGAATTCTCAGCAGAGTATTATTAGAGGAGAAACAGCTGCGATGTGAAATGGTTAGAGACTTTTTCTCCATCTGAGCTCATTACGTTATCACAGTCACAGGAAGCATGACCAAGACAATTCCCAAAAGAGAACCGGGGGTGGAAGACAGAAAGAGAAAGGGAGGGAAGGCAGCAAGTCAGGAAGTTAGAGGGACAGAAAGGAGAGATATTAATGAGATAAAAAAATTAGGAGGATAAGTCACTAAGGAAAGATGTTTTACAGTAAAAGGCCGGGACATTATGCATTTTGCTAACGTTCCCATTAAAGGTGGGGTATGTGATTTGCAAAACGGCTGGCAGATTTTGAAAATACACAACTCAAATGGTCCTCCCTTCTTTCCTTTGACTCCACCCATTCAAAGAACATGGACATGGATGGGGGGAGGGGGGGATGGTACGACCGATTGATTGACACACTTACTGTCCAATGATTCTAGGTGGTCTTGGAAATTATTGGCTGGAGTTTTTCGAGTCCTGCCCGTTCCACAGATGATTAAATTGCTTAATTTCAGTGCTTCTAACTCAGTGGCTGTAAGTGGGTTAGGAATAGAATTTTAAGTGATTTTGAAAAAATGGCCAAAAAAGAGAATTACATACCCCACCTTTAAGTTGTGAAAAAGTTATTTCTGAAAATTCTCTAAATGTTCAAACCGTAGATTAAGGGAACATTCCATTTGATCATTTTGCAAACATTATATGAATGTTACCCTTGAATGTTCTGAAACATTAAAAAAAATATGAGATGATAGATTAAATATTCAGTTTTGGAAGGCAGTGGCGTTATGATTTTAGAATCTGTGTGCATGTGCTAACTACTGTGAAAGATGCACCCTATTAATGTTTGATTTAGTCGCTGAAAAATCTCTCTAAACTTCCTGTTCAGCATGGAACTGTTTCTGTCCTGTTACGTTTAAGTCACGGCTTTTTCTTCATGGTCTAAAAAAATGTCCAGCTCACAACAGAGGTGAAAATTCAAACTCAAGATTCAGTCATGTTTCAGTTCAGTGATGGGGAGTCCGCAGAAGCTTTTTCACCACAGGACGCACCTGGTCAAATAAAATGGCCTTGTATATATTCCTGTATACCATCACGCAGAGCGGTCATCATCAGCCCTAATAGCTCCCCCGATAAGGCTGTCCATACCATTACAGATCACCCACCCATGTTTAACAACTGTCTATACAGACAAGGTGTCCTTTTTCAAACATGAAACATCTGGATTTAGACCACATTACGGTTTCCTGTTGCTCAAGGGTCCAGATTTTTTCAGTTTTATGAGGGTTATGTTTCATTGCATAATTTTCTCCAAATATCAGCCTAGCAGTTCTGTGAAATTTAAAGCAGAGTTCGTAGAGACTAGGTCAGAGAGGTTGAGGTTCAGATTCAGTTTTGTGCTCATTTTTTGTCTATTGTTGTATTTCACAGCTATCCTACAATGCAGTACCATCTGATCATTCAAACTCTAATAAGTCAAATTGAGTCACATCGTTCGCAGATCACACACACACACACACACACACACACACACACACACACACACACACACACCACACACACACACACACACACACACACAGAGAGAGAGAGAGAGAGAGAGAGAGAGAGAGAGAGAGATCACTGGGCAATGCTTTAGAGACGTCTGGTTACTACAACAACAAAGATTCGTTGCAAATCATTGAACTCCGTCTATTTTACTTCTAAACTAAACGTGGCATCCAATTATTTAGCGTCATCAACTATTCTAGAATTTGGAAGTCTGGAATTATTTAGATAGTTTCCATTTCTTATTAATCATTGGTAAACTGTTATATTGGTTTTATTTGCTATTCTAGAAGGCATGTAGGCCTAGATAAAAAAATTAAATAAAAAATAAATAGTCCAAATAAAAATATCTTGAATTTTAACTACAAGTAGATCTAAATGCCACATCAAGACCTGCAACTTCTCTAGTCTGTCACCAGAGGTCATGCTTTCCACAATATTATAAATCATTTTCATCACGACTGGCTCACATGGAAGCTCATCTGTCTGGAGGTTTGGGGGGTGGCACTGGCAGCGAGGGAATGTTGTGATCAGATCTGCCAGCAGTCTTTCCATATTCCACAGCACAAACTCTGACATGAGTGTGACACATTTCTCGTTGCCCCCTATGGAAATGTCCTCTGGATGACCGCAGTGAAGCCAGGTCATGTCATGGTGAGTGAATTATGAGAATTATGGATGAGAACAAAATCTGCTTTGATTGTGAGCACATAATAAAACATAGAAAAAATGGCACATGGGAAGTTTCTAAGAGGCTTTGCTAAAACATTCTGATTGGTCCATGATTTCATCTCGGTCACTCACTGCATAAGAAAGCAATTATCTGGAAAGGGAAAGTATTTGTTTAGGATTGCAAAGAGAGTGAAGGGGACATATGGAGCAGATCATGAAAGTGAACCGCAATTACAGAAGCCGTCACTTTTGTTCCTAAAACTTGGCAAACTTTACTAAAATGAAATGTCGATAACAGAATATACAGCAAGCTAATCTCAGGGCTCTAGGTCACAATAATATCCGTCAGGAAGGTACAATTGTTGGGGAAAACATTAGGCCTACTCATTGGATTCTACTGCCCCCTTTAGTAGCCTATGTGTGTGGGTACGGCAGCTATCTTCTTGGCTGCATCCGAAATAGCATCCCTACTAACAAAACTTTTGTCACAAAGAAGTATGTCCGAATTCACAGTAGCCTACTCATAAAATAGTCGGCAAAAAGTACCCGAATGAATTACTTACTTTTTCTGGCGCGATTCTGAAGTGCGTAGGGGAGACCAGGGACAGTTGTAACGGGGGACGGTTGTAACACCTTGAATTCCTCCCATCAGAAACAACCTAGAGTGATGACACTCACTGTGCTCATGCTTAGTTAGTTTCCCTCCATTTTTGCCAAAAAGGGAGCCACATTTGAAACTTCCTGACAAAGTTATCTACAAAAGGTTGTTTTTGAGTAAAAAAAAATACTTTTTTTTTCTGATGTACTTTTTTGGATACTGTTATAAGATCAAATGTCTATGAATTCAAACAAGTATTATTTAGAATCACTGTTTTGTAAGCTAAAAATAAAAATAGCTAACAAGTGTCAAAACTTGCAGTCAAGCTAGCTCACATGAGATGAAAACATGGTTGGTGTTACTGGGGACGGTTGTAACGCCCCGTTACAACCGTCCCAGTATCACCAACCAAGTGTCATTTAGGCCTATATTTTAAAAACTAATCAAGAAAAAAAAAATTCCCTTTAATTTGCTAATTAAAAGTAAAATGAGCACTGTGCATTGCAAATTAAATGTAAAAGTTTAAATGTAAACTTTTTTGAGGTGTTCTACCCATTAAATAATTGCCTTGTATTATAATTTCACGGTTGCACCTCTTTTTTTGTCATGTAGCATGAAAAAAAGGTAATCATTACTTAAAAACATGAAATTAATAGTCACAATAACATGATTGATAAATAATATTTTCCATTTTGCGTATATGATTGATTCATTATGTATATTTTAGACATGTTACAACCGTCCCTGACATGTGTTACAACCGTCCCTGTACACTGGGACAGTTGTAACAGTGGAGAGACTGTATTAAAATCAATTTTGCAACCTGTACATATTTCATAAAACCACTTAAATACATTGTTTCAGCAGTTGACAGATTGAAGTTTATAATATAATAAATTGGTTATTCCAGTATAAATGGTTTTTGATGTATTGCTAAAAATTGCTAAAAGCGTTACAACTGTCCCCTGGTCTCCCCTACTTTATCTCATGAGGCCACGGGAGAGAATTTATGGCAGTGAAGCGACACAACAGACGCTGGTGGGTCACATGATAATGACGAATGTAGTACGTCCAGATTGGATTCATGCTACACACATTCTATAAAAAAAAAAAAAAAAAAAAAAAAAAAAATCTATATAGACCATACTTTTTTTTAGAGGTCATGAGGAAATTACTTATTTAAAACAAATAGGCCTACCTACTAAAGACAGTATGCGATTTCATATGCAGCCTTTCTTTCTCCTTTGCTGGTGTCCTGACATTTCATCCTATTCCTACCATAGACCATGAAAAAAAAAAGATTGTACCAGGGCTTATTGGTAATTACAGGGCGCACATCAATATTTAATATTTATTTTAAAAATATTTGCTTTGTTTTAAGAGTATAGGTTTAGGGAGGTATGGATGTTAGTAAAGCCTCAAACCACATATGATGCTGGTAGCTC